>CM065128.1:17853374-17958374 GCA_033026305.1 Cirrhinus molitorella
AAACAAACAAATAAATGCATTTATTATTATTATTCATTTGTTCATTATTTTTTAGAAAAGAAGTACATAAAAAAAAAACAAACAAAAAAAAAAACGTTATTGTCTATACATATATATATATATATGGAGTTTTTTTTGGAGTTTTTGGAGTTTTTGAGTTTTTGTTATGTAAAAAATTTTTTAAAAGTATTTCTATTGAGCTTAATTTGAGTTCTTAAAAAATAAAATAAAACAAAATAAAATAAAATGCATACATACATATTTTTATTACTGTTTATTCTTCATTTGTTCATTATTTTTAGAAAAAAAATCATTGAAAAATGTCAGTGTCAAAAAAAAAAATCTGGCAATGCTGACAGTGTCTTGATGCAGTGTTAATTATTATTTATATACTATTATATATATATATATATATATATATATATATATATATATATATATATATATATATATTATTTATTTTTATTTTTTTAAACAAACAGTTTTATGTTTTTTTTTTTTTTTTTTCAGTTTAAAAACTAAAAACTTTCTATTTAGCTTACATTTGCTTGAACTTTCAGTTAGTCACCAAGTAACATTTCTAATCTATTTTTTTCTTATCTAATATATATATATATTTTTTAAGCTTTATTTTAATTCGCTACAATTGTTTTAATAGTTTTAAATAAAAAATAAAAAATACAAAACACAATTTGTTGAGTCAACTTGAAATAATTTGTTACCCTGCGGCATTAAAATTTTAAGTTGAACTTAAATATCTAAGTTGTCACTTAGTACAACTTAACATATCAAGTTGACTACACTCTAAAAAATGCTGGGTTGTTTTTTCAACCCAAATGCTGGGTTGAGACTGCTGGGTAAGGACGTTGGGTTGATTTAACCCAATTTGGGTTGAAAATTGTCCTTCATCTATAACCCAGCGGTAATGAATTGGGAATGCGGACCCAAAAGAGAGCACACGTCACGTTAACGTCGGACGACGCTAGTGCGAGAGAGTCTAGATGCGAGTGAAAGACTTATGGTAAGTAAAGATTAAAAATGTACAGTCAACATACATTGTGTGTGTTCGAGAGTATTTAACGTTAGAGATCTTATGGACGTGGTGTTCGCCTCAGAAATTGTGGAAAACATAAGAAAACGGACGCATCTTTATCACTTTAGCAACATTCTGGCATCCACCCACAACACTTTAGCATCATAGGACTTCCTGAAAAAAAGACGTCTCACATAAATGAAGTAGCCGCTCATTTTTCTCTGATGATCTTTGATCTTTGTGGGAAGTGACAGTCGACGGGGTCCTCAGGGTCTTGGAATACCCATGAGGTTAGGTGCCCAATGTGTGCCTGTCCCATATTGTCATTTTCCATTAGTGCCATTAGATACACATATTAGTGACAGAGCCATTATGTGCAGAGAGAGAGAGACTGAGTGAGAAGGAGACATATGTGTTTAGTCTATTAAAAGAGACGGAGGGCTAGAGGCTGGGAGGTGACCTCAGTATCAACTTACACCAACACATGAGGGCGATGCGTCACCAAGGGTCTCTCACCGTAACATTGCAGGACCATAAGGGGTCTCCCCTTAACACCACCCAAAGCCCCCCTGAACAGCTGCCTTGGCCTTTACATCCTGCGCCAGAGCAGAAGGGACTGGCCCTTGCTTTCTTTTCAACAATATTACAGTTAAAACTACTCAATTGCGGATTATATAAACACCCATGTTAATATCGGTGATTAAAAGGAATACTTCAGTCATTACTTTCCAAACCGGTTGGTTTTTGAAAGCAAATCTGAAGAAACCATATAGTGACCACATTTGCTACGATATATAATATATTTTGGCATTAGATATGTGGTCTTTTGTACTCCAACAAAACGAAACAAACAAAAAAAAAAAGAAAGAAAAAAAAAATGTATTAATTTATTTGTTTCAGCTTTGTAGATGTGTTTGTTTTTATTTATTTATTTATTTTATTTTATTTTTTATTATTATTTATTTTTTTTTGTAGCTTTTGAGCTGTGATTTTTTTTGAGATCCACCAAAAGAAAGCAAAACATAACAAAACTAATGTATTATATATATATATATATATATATATATATATATATATATATATATATATATATATATATATATATATATATATATATATATATATTTATTTATTTATTTATTTTTTTTTTTCAGCTTTAGATATATGGCATTTTGTGCTCCATCAAAACACAAAATAAAACAAAATCTATGTATTTATTTATTTATTTTTGCAGCTTTAGAGTTGTGGTCTTTTGTGCTCCAACAAAACAAACAAACAAACAAAAAAATTAATTAACTAATTAATTAATTTATTTATTTAAGTGTTACAGATGTGTTATGTTTGTGTTCCACCAATATAAATTCACCGCATTAAAACAAAACAAACAAATATTATTATTATTATTATTATTATTATTATTATTATTATAAATGTTTATTTATTTATTTTTGCAGCTTTTGAGATGTGGTCTTTTGTGCTTCGCCTAATCAAAACAAAAAACAAAACAAATTTATTATTAATATTAATGTTTGTTTGTTTGTTTCAACTTTAGATATATGGTATTTTGTTTTTTTTGCTTCGCCCAATCAAAACAAAAAACTAAACAAATGTATTATTAATATTAATATTAATATTAATATTAATATTTGTTGGTTTATTTATTTATTTTTGCAGCTTTTGAGATGTAGTCTTTTGTGCTCCAACGGGAAAAAAAAACAAAAAAAACAATTAGGAGTAGTAGTAGTAGCAGTAGTAGTGGCATTTATTTATTGCAGCTTCAGAGATGTGGTATTTCGTTCTACATCAAATAAATAAATATATAAATAAATAAATGAAAGGAAACAAAACAAAATGTTTTTTTTTTTTTTTTGGAATTTTAGGTAGATAGGAAATTGATTTTTTTGTGAAATATATAACACCAATAACAATTTAAGTAAATAAAATATTTATTTAAATGTATTTAAACTATTCAACTTAATTTAAAATCAGTCAAACATAACCTTTTTTTTTTTTTTAAAGGTAAGGGTAAGTTGTTCTTTTAGTTGTTATTTTTCATTCATGCAGAAAAAAAGAGGGCTTTAGGAAGGTGTCATACAGACAAGACAGATATGAAAATATATACTCACTTACTCCCCAATACACACACAAAGTATTGAGTGACAGGATTAGGAGTGGAAGCATGAAGTAGACATGAAGCCATATCTAACTTCTTTTTTTTTTTTTTTCAGTCCAGTGCTGAGTGATTCATAGATGTTGGCCTGTGTGTGTGTGTGTGTGTGTGTGTGTGTGTGCTCATATGTCTATGAGTTCATGTTTAGATTAATGTTAACGAGGAGATTGGCCACAGTGGAAACTCAAGGATCATTTAGCAGGGCTACAAACATCAGTGCCCATCAACGACTGCCTTATTCACTTGGATACACTGAAATATAGATTGATATAAGACCTGCTGTAGATACACACATATAGATATATGCTTATTTATATAAGTAAATAGGTCTGCTATAACAAGTCAATAGGGTTGATGGAGTAAAGATGTCCAACCAAACGTTTTTCATTACATCCGAGCATCAGTACTCTAAATATTCAATTATGCTGTTATAGCTCATACAGTTTCTGCAAAATGACATCATTTTTGAAGCCCTATTCCATCTTGGACAAAATTTTGACAATTTTGACAATTTTCAAGAAATTCATAAATCTATAAACCTTTCTATGTATATATCTATCTATATGTGCATATCAAAGATGCTTCTAGTTATCTGTTTGTTTGTTTTAATTACATATTTTTCCTAATAAATAAATACATACATAAATGCATAAAAAAATACTTAAAGAATTTTATTGTATGTTTTAGATCTGCATGAAATACATAAAAAATACTACCACAATGTAAAAATACATGTTACAGTTAAAATGCTAAATCTTTTATACGTCATATTTTATATTTTTTACTTTTTTTTTTTTTTTTTTACTTTTTATATTTCATACACTTATATTTTTATATATGCATAAATTTAATAAAAATAACAAAATACTACCATGTAAAAAATAATGTTTTACAGCTCAAATTATATACATATTTGTATTTATTCGTTTAGCTACTTACTTTAAATATAATTCTGAAAAATATATATATAAATAAATAAAAAAATAAACTATACTAAAAGTATTTTAAAAGCATTTTACTGTATTTTTCAGATTTGCATGAATTAAAAACAACAAAATATTATTATGATACAAAATGTTTTGCTGTTGAAATCTCTATTTATTTATTTTCTATATTTTTGTATATGCATAAATAAAAAATACAAAATACTGCAATGTGGAAATGTTTTACAGCTGAAATTATATAAATATTTTTTTTATTAATAAATAAATTAATTTATTTACTTACTTTAAATATAAATCTGGAAAAAAAAAACTATACTAAAAGTATTTTTAAAAGTATTTTTACTGTATTTTTCAGGTCTGCATGAATTTAAAACATTACAACAAAGTACTACTATGATGTAATAATGTTTTACAGTCGAAATAGTATAAATATTTTATATTTATATTTTTGTATATGCATACAAATAAAATCATGCAAAATTGTTTTACAGCTGAAATTATATACATCTTTTTTATTTATCCATTTACTTTTTTACTTTAAACAGAATTCTGAAAAAAAAACTGTATTTTACTGTATTTTTTAGATCTGCATGAATTTAAAACAGAACAAAATACTACTATTATAAAAAAAATATGTTTTACAGTTGAAATTATATAAATCTTATTTATTTATTTATTATTTATTTATATATTTGATTATTTTATTTGATTGATTTTTATATATGCATAAAAAAAACAAAACAAAAAAAACATTACAACAAAATACTACTCTGATGTACAAATACATTTCACAATTGAAATGACATAATTGTATTTATTTATTTATTTACTTTGTATACAGTATTTCACAAAAGTGAGTACACCCCTCACATTTCAGCAACTATTTTAGTATATCTTCTCAAGGGGCAATACTATAGAAATATAACTATAGATATATTTGCAGCTTGTATAGCAGTATAGATTTACTGTCCTCATACATACAGCCATTATTGTCAAAACAACTGGCAACAAAAGTGAATACACCCTAAGTGAACTTGTCAAAACTTTGTCCAAAGTGTCAGTATTTTGTGTTAGCACCAGCACTGCCTTAATCCTCCTGGGCATGGAATTGGCCAGAGTTGTTATTGGGATCCTCTTCCACTCCTCTATAATGACATCACAGAGCTGCTGGATGTTAGACACATAGTGCTTCTCCACCTTCCTCTTGAGGATGCCCAACAGCTGTTCAAGAGGTTTTAGGTCTGGAAACATACTTGGCCACTCCATCACCTTTACCTTCAGCTTCCTCAGCAAGGCAGTTGACAACTTGGTGGTGTGTTTGGGGACATTATCATGTAGGAAAACTGCCATTCGGACCAGCTTCTGAAGGGAAGGCATCATGTTTCCCTCAATGAACTGCAGCTCCACAGTACCAGCAGCACTCATGCAACCCCAGACCATCATGCTACCACCGCCATGCTTGACTGTAGGCAAGACACAATTGCCTTGGTACTCCTCATCAGGGCATCACCACAAATGTGATGAACAAGTTTACCTTAGTCTCATCAGACCATAGGACATGGTTTTAGTAATTCATCCTCTTGGACAGGTTGTCTTCAGCAAACTGTTTGCAGGCTTTTTTGTGAGCCAGCTTCAGAAGAGGCTTCCTTCTGGGAAGGCGCCCATGAAAACCGACTTGTTACAGTGTGCGACATATAATCTGAGAAATGACAAGATGAACTTCTACTTCTGCAACCTTTAAAGCAATGTTGGCAGCACTTATTCATCTGTTTTTTGAAGCCAGGTTCTGCACTGGATGCACAGAACGAGTACTCAACTTTGTTGATCAACCCTTGCGAGGCCTATTCCGATTGGAACTCATCTTGGAAAACCTCTGTATGACCCTGACCACTGTAGTTTAACTCTGTTCAGGGTGTTACTGAACCTCTTAAAGCCTACGCCATCTTTGTGGAGAGCAACAATTCTAAATCTCAAATCCTCAGAGAGTTCTTTGCCATGAAGTGCCATGTTGAACATCCAATGGTCAGTATGAGAGAATTATATTCAAAACAGCAAATTTTAGCTGTTCTAATACAAGATACACAACTTTGTATGGTCCTGTCAAGCAGACAAAAACATAAACGATGAAAAGGACATGTGGCTTTGCATGGTTAAACAACATAGTACTCTTATCACTTAGGGTGTATTCACTTTTGTTGCCAGCTATTTTGACGATAATGGCTGTATGTTGAGTTATTTTCAGAGGACAGTAAATCTATACTGCTATACAAGCTGCACACAGACTACTCTAAATATATATCCAAGTTTAATTTCTATAGTATTGTCCTTTGAGAAGATATACTAAAATGGTTGCTGAAATGTGAGGGGTGTACTCACTTTTGTGAGATACTGTATTTTTATATATGCACAAATTAAAAACATCGCAACAGAACACTACCATGATGTAAAAGAATGTTTTACAAATGAAATGCTTTGATATGCATAAATAAATAAAAAAATAATATTTGATGTCATATGAATTAATTCATATATTTGATTTATTTATTTTTTATATATTTATTTGCATTTAAGTTATGATAACTGGGTGAAACACATAAATGCAAACATGCAAGACAATCAGAAAAATTAATATTTTGAATTGCATATGGATATTATTAGACATTGTCCATTTAAATACAGATCACCGCTTGTGATGTATTATAATATCACCTAATAACAACTCAACTGACTCAAGAGATAGAGCTTCACCTCTTTTTTTCTCTCTCTCTTTCTTTTTCTTGCCTGCTCTTTCACTCATAATTGACCGTTCACTCTAGAATATTTGCATTAAGCTGAACCAAAAGCTAGAAACTCAACCCTCCCAGTAAGACTGGACTCGGAGCAGTGGGAGAGACCACACCGCAGACACAGTCACACGTCAGACATGATATGCCCATTTAGCACCTTTCTGTGCGAACAGAGGTCAAAGAATGCGTGTGTGTGTTTTGACTGCGCGAGGCGGCTTGTTAGGGCTTTAATGTGGGTGTTGACTAGCGGATTATTCCCTGGACACACCTCCCCTTTTAGTCCGTCACCACTCATTATGACAACAATAAACCTCCGGCGGTCTTAAAGGGCCGCTGACAGGCCTGAGCTAATGACACTGTCGCTTCCACCCTGATGACTTGTACAGCTGTAGGAAACCTCCTTCCTTTCTTTCTCTCCCTGAATTTGTCTTTGAAGCGATTGTCCGAGTTCATTACTGTCCAGCGCTTTGTTTCGCTGCGTCTGCGTTAGCCATCTAGGAGCGGTAAACAGATCTAGCGGATTTCCAGATGTCATTCCCATGGCCTTAAAGGTCTGTCTATCTCTATCTGAGAGCCTAAACTGGAGCTCTACGGTTACAGGTCAGGGGTCGGAGTTCAGAGGGTGACGGCAGGTGACGTTGACAATGACACAGGTGCGGCATTGAGCGGTGCTCACCTGTGGATCACGCTCCCCTTTCCTTCAATTAACAGAACGCACTCAGACACACGGTCATGACCACTGTGTGAACTTCATGTAGTGAGGTGATTCTCTGATTCTGAGTGTGTGTGTGTGTGTGTGTGTGTGTGTGTGTGTCTTGGTTTTGCCCCTAATGTCGTTCAAAGCAGCAGGTGCGAAAACAGGACTAGCTTTGTGATCCTAGCTCCCTCAGATGAATGTTATGTCTATGTGTGTGAGAGTGTGTGTGTTTTAGCACAAGCACAGGGATCTAAAAATACTGGCCTTATAAATGTTGATAAGTTTTTTTTTTTTTTTGTCTTAATTGTATCTTACGTTTATTTAATGATTTATATACATTTAATTTAAGTTCATTTTTTATTAAAGAAGTTGTTTCTTAAGTTCACCAAGGTTTACTTATTTAATAATAACAAAAAATATAAATAAATAAATAAATAAATAATTAATTTTAAAATGTATTTCTATACTGGAACAATTCCATGTATTTATTTATTTATTTAACTCTCAGTGAGGGACAAACAATGGCTATGTACACTACCATTTATTTCTTTATTTATTTTTTTATTGTATTTTATTTTATTTTTTGAAGAAGAAGTGTCTTAAGTTTGCCGAGGCATACATAATAAATTAATAAATAAATACATAAAATGTGTTGTATATTTTAATATATTTGAAAATATTATTTATTTATGTAATGGAAAACATGTTATTTATGTTTGGGGGTTGGTGAGATTTATTTCATTTTATTTTATACTTTTTTGAAGAAGTCATCTCTTAAGTCTCTCACCAAGCCTTGTTTGGAATATTATTACAATTCAAAATAACTGTTTTTATGTATTTTAAAATTGACTTATTTAAAGTATATTTGGTAATGGAGAAATCCAATTTTAAGTTTGCCAAAGGCTTACATAATAAATAAATAAATAAATAAATAAAATGTGTTTTATATTTTAATATATTTGAACATGGAAAATCCAATTTTTGCTCAAGTTTTAAAGTTTGCAATTATTTGAATTTAAATTAAAATTTTGGGGGTTGGTAAGATTTATTTTATTTTATTTTATTTTATTTTATTTTATTTTATTTTATTTTATTTTATTATTTTATTTTTTATTTTTTATTTTTTTTTATTTTTTTTATTCCATTAGAAACATTTCTTTCTTATCACTGTCCTGTCTAATATTTCTGTGGAAACTGTAACACTCTTTTTTTCCCCAGGATTCTTTGATGAATAGAAATTAGCAAATAGCTATTATTTCAATATACATTTTCTGTAAGTTTATAAAAGTCTTTACTGTCACGTTTGATCAATTTAATGCATAATTTATAAAAAAAAAAAAAATGAATAAATTAATAACCCCAAACTTTTAAATTGTAGTGTATTGTTAACCGTAAAAAACTGAACTGTCAATAAAATGATATATTTGTGATAAATTCCATTATGTCTTTGCTCAAATTTAATTTCTGCACTCAAAAAAGCTTTACGCTGTGGCAGTAGCAGTATATAGGTAAAATAAACGGTTATAAACCATAAAACACACACACACACACACACACACACACAAACAAAGTTAAGAAATTGACCAGTATAGTAATGTAAGGAATATTGTATCCCACAATGCAGTGCACTTGTCTTGACCTTCCAGTGTGACGGATGAACTGCATTTTTTTACTACATCCTGGACTCATTATTTTATTGGATTGCCAAAAGACTAGCTGAACATAATGAGGTCATGTGACAATAATATAATGTTTAAAACATCTGTTGTTGCATGTTACGTACTATTTTACATACTTGGGTTTCTTATACACTATATAGTGTAAACTGTGAAATATACAGTTCGCAATAGTACTCCATTGAACTTAGCCAACAGGTCTAAATTCTTTGCATGTTTTAATGATTTACTGTAACATCAGCTAACTGTGGTTAGCGAAATGCAAAAAACAAATCAAATGTTATTACATCCAAGAGTAATCAGTACAAACACACATACACACATTTCTTGGATGGGAAACAATCCCACCTGCACCTGATCTTTGCATCTGTCTCTCAAATGATTCCTCCAGAACCTGGCCTTGACTTGTGGTTCCTCCTGGGATGAAGCTTTGTTTTGCATTTAAATTCGTTATTATTACTGGGTTTAATAAAGACCAGAATTCGAAGCTGATACACTGATAGTGCGTCCCTTATATGACCCCCTGACCCACACAACACACCCCTTAAACTAACACACACACACTTTTAATTCTAATCAGGTTATGTGGGAGTTACTGTGTGTGTGTGAGACTGGCCGAAATATTAGGATTGTCTGTGCATGTTGTCATATGGACAGTCAATTCTCTGGCCTTACTGTCTGAAATCAGATATGTTGATGAAATGAATCTGTCATTATAGTGTTATTACATTCTACATACTCTCTTAAACATATCGCCTTGTAATCTGTATAGCTTTTGTGCATTAATATGACCAACAGACACTCAAAGTATAAATCTGAGATATTAGATTGAGAGATTGAGGTGTCTAGACTGACATCTGAATATCTGACCGGTTAGCAGAGGAAATTGTATTTCTACTATGTTCATTGCTCTGAAAACTTAATGGAAGTTTTAAGTTTGACAGTGCTTTTTTATTTTTTTATTCTCAATGTAAAATGATGATATATACATATAATTTAACAATTTTATGTTATTTATTTATTTATTTTTTTTATTAAATGTAATTTGTTTAAACTAGATTTATGTGAAGCATTTGATTATATAAAAAGTAATATTTGAAATTACAATTTAAAATAATTATAATAAAATAAATTATAAAATAAATAAAATAATTATAATATATATATACAATTCTGTCATAAATTTATTGAATGATTTGTTTATAATTCTCTCTCTCTGTCTTATTTTTTTCTTTCTTTCTTTAAAAAAGTAATATTTGAAATGTTATTTAAAATAACTGTTTTATATTTTAATATATTTTAAAATATTATTTATTGCTGTAATGAAAAATTCAATTGTACTTAATTTTATTAATTAATTAATTAATTAATTAATTAAATGTAATTAATTTAAACTAGATTTATGTGAAGCATTGGATTATTTTTTGAGGGGTTTTTTTTTCAAAAAGGAAAGAGAGAAGGAGAAACATGTTTTTACTAAAAATATTTTTACAACAGCAATAATAATAATAATAATAATAATAATAATAATAATAATAATAATAATAATAATAATAAAAGTTTAACTTTTTTATGTGAAGCATTTAATTATAGTATTTTTCTCAGGAGAAATAATAATAATAATAATAATAATAATAATAATAATAATAATAATAAATGTATAACTTACATTTTACTTAAACAGTTTACTGAGGTGTATTTTTGTTTAATATAATTCATTTAAACAAGATTTATCTGAAGCATCCAATTATAGAGGGCATTTTTCTCAGGATATATATATATATATATATATAGTTTTTTTTTTTTTTTTTTTTTACATTAGATTACTGGGGTGTAACATCTGAAAGGCAGGGAACTTCAGAAAATATCTCATTTTAATCTCATTGCGCTCTAGGAGAAACATTTGAGAGATTAAAGAGATCTCATTTCTGTTTTTCTTTCCAATGGGTTGGGCTTGCCATCTCGAGATCTGAAGAAACTGTTTAACTGTGATCAGTCGTTTTTCCACCTGTTGTAATTTCCTCAGTGTCTTTTAAGAATCCAAAGGTCCTAATAATGGAATCTGATTGGATAACGACATTGCAGCCCAATTGGATAACATCTTGATTGCCTTTATTGTCAATATATTTCTCATATGCATGAACGATTCTCTCTCAGTGCAGTAACTGTGGGTCTCTCACTCCTAAACTCACTCCCTCCCTTACAATAGTCAACAGAACCTGCCAAACCAAACAAATCTCAAAGCTTCACTCAGACACACACACACACACACACACACACACACACCCTTCGACCTCTGAACGGCCCATTCTCTGTCCAGAAGAGAGCTTAAGCCCAGGGTCACAGTGAGGTTAGCACAATACAGTTGACTGGAGCCTACACACACACACACACACACACACACATAGTCTATTAACTCTAAAAACATATGTGAAGAGCAGTTATGTGCCTGAACAGCACAATGTTCTAGTCTGTTTGTTGCATTTACATCACAAAAATAATTCAACTAGAAAAATAAAAATGTTCAACGAGATGGAAAACAAAAGTTTACTATAAAAAAAAAAAAAATATATATATATATATATATATATATACATCTTATTATATAGGTATTATATATATATATATATATAATACCTTTTAGTATTGCCAAAGTTCTATGTGATTTCTAGCATGCTTTCAGTTGTTTAGCATCTTGCTCTATACTGTTAGCTTTGTTTTGGTGACAGATTGCACATTCTTAGGCCCCGATCAAACAGAACGTTTTTTTGCAGAGAGAAGCGCCTTTTTAAAATTGTTTTCTATTGGCAGTGAGCATTCTCCCCCGCCGCCTCGCGTTTTAACTGCCTGCTGCGCCTTTGCAGGTTTGCAGGAGCGCTCTGAGCGCCTGAAGTTGAAAAAAAAGGAACTCTGCGCAGAAAAGTGTTTGACGCCATCACATTATTTTTCAATGTCCAATCGAATAAATGGAGAGGCGGGCATTTCCGTTGCATTGGTGAAAGTTTACTGTTGCTTAGAAAGTCTGGAGACTGCAGTGATGGAGGAGAAACTTTTGATGTCTGTCATTGTGTATTTGTTGTATTTCTGTATTTTTTAAGGATTTAGCTAATACAACAGTTTACTTAACATCAAAACCCAAAGATTTTAGAGCGCTCGCACTATAATCCTTTGATTAGACTGACAGGGCTGTTGATTTGACGATTTCCTAGCAACCCAAAAAAAAATGTCTCTTCATTTTCATTGGCCAAAACGAGACGAGACGAAATGTTATAACGTTATTTCGTCGCGTTATTATTATTTTGCAGTATTTCTGTTTCCTGTGTCTCACTTCAGGGGCTGCATCAGGTCGCACTGGGCAGACTCATGGCATTATTTAGAAGATGACAACAAACAAAGGCCGTATGACGCCGTGGACAAGCGTGTTGTAAAATGAATGGATGGATGATTCAGCTGCTGGCGCCATCTTTTGGCGAGATGCGAGAATTAATTTGGCGCGCTACTCTCACAATGCATAGGTTTATCTCTTCTTCTTCTTTCTTCTTTTAGGATTTAATGGCGGTTGACAACCAACTTACTATATACTATATTGACTGGGTTAAATAGAATTGCATTACTAAAAAGAGACTAAAATACAATTTTCATTGACTAAACTAAATGTCATCAGTTTAAAACTAGACTAAAATGTCATCAGTTTTCATCAACTAAAACTAGACAAAATTTCATCAGTTTTTGTTGACTAAAACTAGATGAAAATTGTCATGGATAATTCTGACTAAAATGCTCAGACTTTTAGTTGACTAAAACTTGACTAGACTAAAAAGAGTATGAATGTGACTAAAACTAATAAAAACTAAAATGACAGCTTCACAAAAAGACTAGACTAAAATTTAAATTAAAACAGGCCGCCAAAAACAACACTGCTAGGGTGAATTAAACTAACATTTAAAATTCTTGCAAGAATTAAATTTACAATTCCAAGAAAATTCAGAATTGCAATACTGAAACTCCCAATTGCAAAAACAGAATTGCAATATTTAAACTTTTAATTATGAATTCTAAAGTCAGAATTGTGAGAAAAAAACTTGCAAATGTAAGAAAAGTTCGACATTTGAGATACAAAGACGCAGTTCTGAGAAAATAGTCAAAATTGTGAGATATAAACTTACAATTTCAAGTTCTAAAGTCAGAATTGTGAGATACAAACATGCGGGTTAGATGACATTGTGAGATATAAACTGTGTTTGTATCTTGAAATTCTGACTTTAATAGCTCGCAGTTGCGAGTTTATATCATACAATTCTGAGAAAACAGTCAAAATTGTGAGATATATTTGTTTATATCCTGCAATTCTGACTTTATATCTCACAATTCTAAGTATAACTCACAATTGTTTGAGTTTATACTATACAATTCTGAGAAAAAAGTCAGAATTTCCTGTTTATATCTCACAATTCTGACTTTGTTACTTGCAGTCTTACATCTATATCTTGCAGTTCTGAGAAAAAAATTGTGAGAAAAGTCAGAATATTGAGATACAAACACGCAGTTCTGAGAAAAAAGTTTGTATCTCACAATTATGAATAACTCACAATTGTTTATTTCCTGCAATTCTGACTTCATAAATAACCTGACCAATGAAATCTCCAGAATCAGCTGTGCAGCGGAGTTTGTACTAAAATGGTTTGGGGGAATAAGCGGTTTTCGATTGCTTGCCTGTTTCTGTTTGATTCCTTTCATAAACTTAGACAGCTGACTCATTGTCTCACTGCCCTATCAAGAATTTGCATGCAGTCGCATACAGTATGTAGGGTTGGTTATCCTTTGAATTTTATAAATTCCAATTCCGTTAATCCGATTCATTTCGATTCCCAGTTTCGATTCCAATGTGACTAAAATATGATATCAAGCATATTCCGTTTTTTTTTTTTTTTTTTTTTTTTTCTTTTGTTTTGTTTTATTTGCAGCTGAATACCATTAATAAAACATGAACATAAACTGGATTCCCTTAAAAGCTGTTTGCAAAACAGAGCTGTGTGATTCTGGGAGAAAAAAACAAAAAACTTTTTTTTTTTTTTTTTAATGGAAGTTGTGGTTCTCACAATTCTGAAGAAAAAAAAAAAAGACAGCTAAACAAAATCACACGTAGGCTTAATTTATAAGTGAATGATTCAATGATTCACTCTTTAGTTCATTGCTGGATGAATCAGTGTTTTTGAATGAATGATCAAAGACAAATACATTATTAACAGCCGTTTTTCGCCACCTAATGGAAAAACAAAGTAATCTATAAATCTTTAACAGTATGTGGAATGTCAAATTACTTTCAAAAGGATGAAAGGCTACTCTATAGAATCACGTTGGTCTTTGAATCATATTCATGTTAATGATCTTTGTCACGTTGGTGTTGACATACCTCTCTCACATGTTACGTGTTTAGCTCATCACAGATATTATACTTTGCTTTTCGACTTCAGTTTGCAAGTGCAGCCAAACTTTGGAGCGCTTAGATTAGCAAGCAAGGTCCTGGCAGTTCGCTAGGTCGGGTCCTCACAGATGAAAAAAAGAAAAAAATGTGCATAGGAATCAATAGTCCGAATCAAAATTTAAATTTTCAAGAAGTATCTGATATTGGAATTGGAATCAATTTTCCGTATGTCCACTCAAAAGTTTTATCCTTGTTCAGTGTTTGCGCTATTTCTCTCCACAAATTGTTGAGCGATAAAAATGTATACGTTTAAACTAGAGCTGCATGCATTTTTTTTTTTTTTTTTTATTTGTTGTGCTTTACACAATTGCTCACCATCTATTGTTGCATCTCCAGTTTGTTGTTGTTGTCAACTCTGTTTCTTTTTCAACTGAGAATTAATGGCTCCGGATGACTGTTGCCACCTTGTGGACAAACAAAATATATATATGAAAAAAAAAACAAAAAACAAGATACATGTGCATAGTGCAAGTGGTGCATACAGAGTACACAGAAATTGGTTTGCGAGCATACTGTGCAGATGAAAAAATCTGTACTTAAATCCTAGTGCGCAAATAAAACCAAAAGATTCTTAGGATTTAATTCGCTCTGATATTCTGGTCTCTAGATACTTAATGCCCCGGGTTCTTAATTTCAAATAAATCTATGGAATATTTTTCCATATCCTACATTCAAGGAACAGTAATAGTAATGCTTGCCTTACCAAATACATCCTTCATATGGTTTCCCTCTCTCTTTCTCTCTCTGTCCATTTCTGTCGCCCTCCCTGCACACACTTCCGATCGCTCTAATGTTTTGCAGCCATTATAAATCTGGCTTTGACTTGCTAAAGCAAACAAAGCTGGAAGAGAGAGTGATCCCTCGAAAAACATTTTGTCAGTTCTAATTAGGGTTGAAATATGGCTCAACTATCTCAGTCTCTCTCTCTTTCTAATATCCATTGCCCTCCCTTCTTCCCCAACAAAACTGTTTAAAGCGTAACACTTTATTCTTTCTTCTCTCGTGTCTCTTTTCTCCCATCTCTCCATCGTATTCCTCTTCTCTTTGAAGCACGGGGGCTTCTGACACACAAATATCTATGAGCTATGTATCTAAACGGCGAGCTAGCGTCGGGCTAACCTACTGTAGCATGTTGGCTCCTTTAAAACAGATAGCGTGTAATTGCGCGTTTGGCCCGCAGTGCTCTAAAGGCCCTAGCGTCTGCTTTTGTCTGCGGTAGCAAGTTTACCCCTACACTGCGATCGCATCCTACAGGCTATGCAAATCAATGCTACCTACACACACACACACACACACACACACAGCTAAACGCGAATGCAGTCTTGATGAAACGGAGCAAGGTTTGTAAGTATGCGAGTGTGTCTTTTGGCATGCATTTTTCACGCTTTATTTAGTGTTTGTTCAAAAACAAGAGGACCACCTATGTGAAACTGGGCTTCACTTCAAAGACATACTGGAAATGTTCTCCTTGTGCATTTGTTCTGTTTCCAATTAAACGCTACATACACAAAGATCAGAAAGGTGTTTTAAGTGAGAAAAGTTTTTTGCATGGTTGATCTAGGCTGAGTTTTGGAAACCTGAAGGGTGATTTGAAAAGGGCAAGACACATTTCAATAGTCTTCAGCACATACACACACTGTCTTAAATAAACATTGTCCACCACCTAAGGTGGTAGTGCTGTCATAATCTTAATTTGTAGTTATTTATTTATTTATTTATTTTCCCCCATTCTTTATTCTTTTCATTGATGTTTTTTGCCCCTCTTTCCTGGTTTGAAAGTTCTTTGCACCTTAAAGTTTTATTATTTGTATTTTATATCACCGCACTGACTGCACTGATCATAGCTCAAGTGCTGATTATGCAATGTAATTTGATTCTAATCAATAATAAAGTTGTGATAAAAGTATACATACATACATATAGTTCTGAAATACATACATGTTGATGTTTGGAAATAGACAAATGTGCAATATTAACATATAGAGAATTAAAAATTAAAACCATTTACATGTGTACAAATGTCATTCAAATTCAAACTGTAAAAAAAAATAGAATACTGAACTGATGGTATTCAAAATGGATTTTATGATTTTATGTAAATGTAAATAAGTAAATGACAACTTTTATTTCATATAAATGTATATATTTAGTGTGTGTGAGTGTGTACCTGGTATTTACTACTTTATGGGGACCAAAGGTCCCCACAAATATAGTAATACTAGTAAATTTTGACCTTGTGGAGACATTTTTTAGGACCCCATGAGTAAAATTAATCTAAAAATGTAGATTTTTTTCTGTGAAGGGTAGTTTTAGGGTAAGGAGTTTGAAAATACAGTTTGCACACTAGAAAAATCATTATGCCTATAAAATGTCTCCATAAAACATGTAAACCAGTGTTTATTTACTAATTGTATACAGTGTTATTTACTAATTTTATTTATATACTTGTTGAGCTTTGATGATGATAAAATTCCATCTTTATTCTGTTTAGAATAAATTTGCCTTTAAAATGTATTTCTTTACTGTTCTTTCTTTCTTTACTGTTAACCTATAAACAAGAACCCAACTAGGTCACTTGTGGTAGTTCTCTCGCAAAGCTTGACAATTCCAGTTCTGACCAGCTTTTTTGAAGAAAAAACATTTTTGTCTTAGAAGCTGTCCACTTGTTACGTTTATGTTTAGGTTTACATTTAAAAAAAAAAAAGTAAAATATATATATATATATATATATTATGTATGTATACTAATCTTAATGTTAAAGGAACACTCCACTTAAAAAAAAAAATAGACTAATTTTAACTCCCCTAGACTTAAACAGATGAGTTTTACAGTTTTTGAATCCATTTAGCTGATCTCTGGGTCTTCCGGTAGCACTTTTAGCATAGTTTAGCATAAATCATTCAATCTGATTAGACCATTAGCATATCATTCAAAAATGACCAAATATTTTCAATATTTTTCCTATTTAAAACTTGACTTTTCTGTAGTTTCTATTCATATCAGCTTGGAAAATCGCAACTTTTCATTTTCTGTCGGTCTTTGTACATGATGTAACTACACAAGAGTCAAGTTTTAAACAGGAAAAATATTGAAAATCTTTGGTCATTTTTTCCCTTTTTGAACTCCAAGGGGAGTTGAAAAATGAGCCTATTCTCAAAAAAAAGTGGAGTGTTCCTTTAACAAGTTGTGTATTTAACAAGTAACATTAGTTAATGCCCTGTGAATTAACATGAACCCACTACTGTATATTCATTAACTAACATTAACAAAGATTAATAAATACTGTAATAAATGTATTGTTCATTGTTTGTTCATGTTAGTTAATACATTAATGGATTGTAAAGTGTTACCAACATAACATATGATTGTCTGATCAATTAAGACAAAACCGTTATTACATCATACAAATATTTTGTAATGTTAAGGACAATAGTTAGATATTGTACCAATTTGATTTATAGTCATATGTAAACAATAACGTACAGTCAAGCCAGTCATTATCACAAACATGAACTACTCAATTTCATTATGACGCGGAATACGTACCAATAAGTACATATCACTGCAGTTTCCAACAGAAATGAACACTAGAGGCGCTAAAACAGTGAGCATTTTTAATCGTTTTTGTGTAATGATTACAGTTAAATATTTTTTGCTTTCCGGACATAACAAGCTTGCTCGGTAGCTCAGCCAGTGTGGAATCCTTGGGTACAAATCCCATGAAAAACACGACACATGATGAAAGAGCTAAAAGATGAGAGATTGAAAAACAAGCTAAAACGGCATGCTTGCAATTACGTTTTTACGTCACATTCGCTTTTGTTCATACTATCGGGTAGTTTTAGGTGTAGTGCAGATGGTACGTTATTTTATAACGTCACAGAGCATTATAATTATAGCACCACTCAATGGACATTTCAAGTCAGAACTGCTGTGACACCTACAAAAGCAAAGTCTGTTTTCCGGGGGGGAGGGAAACAGACATTCTTTTAGTGCCACTCAGTGGACATTTCACACTGAATATGCCACAAAATGGTACATACTTCGCATCTTGCGAAAAAGTTCCCACAGGTACATTTTTGTCATGAGATCAGGTTGAAAATTATTATTTTATTATTAAGGGCTGTATCATGATTAGAACAGCAGTTAATGGTGATTACACAATAATATCTGACTTCTGAATGCCATGACAGACCAATCAAAATCAAATTCAGTCAAATATTCCAGAGTCATGTAATAATATAGCATTTTCAGCTAGTGCGTGACACCGTAGTCAAAAACTAGCAGTGTGTGTGTGTGTATTTGTGAGTCTTTTGTTAACAGGCGGTACATGAGTTGAAGGAAAGGAGAGGTCAACTCACATTTCCTAAATGGCTTAAAAAGTGAAAAAAATATCCAAGTACCAAGTAAATGTTGAATAGCGCCCGAGGCAAAGCAAAAGCGAGACGCTAATGACTAGCACACAGTCACACGCACACAAACGCACGGTCTGACACCTCCACTCAGCACTTGAAAAGCCCCATAATGCACCATTCACGGCACCATTAGTGTAAATAAAGAGAAACGGTTTCAGTAAATACGGCTTATACGTGTGTCTGTATCACTTTTCCCAGCTCAGGCCTCTGTCCAAACAAAACTTCTGTTCCATCTCCATTTTGCCCTGTGGCGAGGAGGAGGAGGCGGGGGTGTTTCTGAGGGTGTGTGGTGGTGGTGGTGGGGGGTGGGGGTCATAGTTGTAATCCTGCATATCAATTACAACCTCTCCTCCTCAAAAGAAATGACAGGACGAGGAAAAAAGAATAAGAGTGAGCCGCACGGCAAAGTTGATTTATGGTTAAAAGAGGAACTGTTTATGGACTCTCTGAAGTTGAGGAAGCTTTTAGGGGTCGGGCCCAATAGGGGGTTGTGTCAATGGAGAAAAATCTCAGTGTTATTTTTTGATCAAAATTCAGAGTGGTATTTATACTTCAAGCCTTGTTCCAGGGCTTGAGAAGTAGATGTTTGAACAGTGAGCAGGCGCCGCATCTCCTCCTACCCACACAGGAGAGGATGAAGTGGCTGCAACCGCCTGTTCGTTCTCCAATCCAACAAACCACAATGTCAGGTCAGCCACAGTACGTAGCCGTTAATAGAAATCGCCACACACAAATACTTGGCCCTTTTGGCCCAGACAGAAAGCTGTTTAAGTAACCTTTAACCTCTCTAATGCATTAATTAGGGTCAGGGTCACACGTTCACAATGTCTTGAGTGTGGTTGGGTGCGTATGCAGAGTTTTATTTATCTTAAAATATGTTTTCTCAAATTTTGAGGACTAGTGGGTGCAACAGACCTTAGGAGATTGCTTGAATGACCTTAAATTGACCTTTTTATAAACTCCAATTGACCTCACCCAAACGTTAAAGAATTTTTCTTCATCTAGCTTTAAGCTCTTGGTAATAACCTTGTTATAACATGGTAGTAACACATTGATAACCTTTAGATAACCTTTAGATCTACTTTCTATCCCTTTGCCACTTAAATATCTCAATCACACACTAAAATTGGCATTTTTGAGATCCTTCGAGAGTCGTTTTTGGCAGCGCTCCCATAGCGTTTCCTGTCCCGTGCCATTGTAGGGTCAGATGGGTGACTGACGCTTGTGTATTTAGCCTGACAAATGTTTCCCAAAAAGTTTTATGTGGTAAAACGACAACAACCACGCACGTCAATCCTGATTACAGGGTAAATGCAGAAATAGAGCCATCGATGACTTGCCGTCATATCGCTGTCTGCCTCAGACAGAAACAAAAACAAACAGTCGAGCCAATTAATAGTAGTCGTTCAAGGTTTCTATCAGGGACTTTGTGGTTTTGTCAACGTGATACCATCGAGACTGCGTTTGCTGCCTCCCTTTTTGCGATCGGCGCCTGGGTCCTGTTATGAGAATGGCTACGGGGTCCCAAGAGGGCCACTCTTCAGTGCCGCCCCCATGGGACCTGCAAGAAATGCATTAGTAAATTAATGTCCACCCCGGGAACACTTCTCACGTTAGCAGGGTTATCCTGTTGTCCTTAGGGCCCTGGGGACGAATCGTAAGTGGGGAGAGGGGTCAGTAATTGATAGGTCCTTTTCGATTGCCGGTCCGGCGGCGGCCAAAGAAAACCGACTTTAAATAACCATCTAAAGAAAACACAAACTTATTCGCTCTGTCTCTCTCCTCCTCCTCGTCCTGTCATGAAAACCCCAGGTGGAAGGAGTTCTTGCATCGCATGTTTCCATTTTCCGGGGACGGAGGGCGTTATATCAACACAATACAGAATGCACGTTCAAACAACAGGAAGAGAGTTCCGAGATGGCTGCGCCGATCGGGCGAGCTCAGTGAATTCTCTTTTCCATGCGAGGAAAAGGCTATTTAATTTCAGTAATGATTTTCTGCGCTGCGGTTTGATGTGTGCCGATAGGGCAGTGTTATTGTTGGCGGGGCGAAGAGGTGCATGCGTCCGTGTGTGTGTGTAAAGCTCGGTACATGAGACGGAGGTTGTGTTTTTTGGGAAGTACAACATGTGCTTTGGATTAAACCTGTGTTATAAGTGTTTGACATTAACATGCAGTCATTCGCTGGGCAAAAGAGAGGAGAGGGAACTTTTAGAGTGCTACGGCTGTCCTAACACTTCAGAAAGAGAGAGAGAAAAAAAAAGATAGGTGGAAAACAAGGTACAGATTGACTCAGGGCATTTTTGCCAAGGAGTAAAATGAGTATTACTTCTTAGAATGTGTGTCGAATTGGCATTACTAACCATTAGCAATAAGTCATGACTTTATTTTATTAGCAGATTTCTGTGCTCTCTCTCTCTCTCTCTCTCTCTGTGTGTGTGTGTGTGTGTGTGTGTAAATGTGTGGGCCTTGCCTTAGAAGTCCCATCTGCCCTCATTCACTCCGCATGTTTGACGTTTTCATCTTTTTACCCTCATACCATTAACAAAATATTTTCATGTTTCACGAATCACCCTTTTTTTTTTCTTTCTTTTATTCTCAAGTTGAAATTCTAACAACTCATAATGAAAGCCATTAAATAATAACAATGAATAACAAATCAAGGATTTTTCTTTCTTTCTTTCTTTCTTTCTTTCTTTCTTTCTTTCTTTCTTTCTTTCTTTCTTATATCTTTTTCATATTATGCCATAATTCGCTTTTTTTAATTTTGAAAATATGAAATGCATTTGTATTTTTTTTATTCACTTTTTTTCAACCCCCAAAAAACTCAAACTCTTAGCAAACCCAACTATCCTGAAATGCAAAACGCTACTTTAGCTCTATTAAAAACATTATACGTTATCTCAGCAGCCTACTTTCTGAATGAACAACCTTTACATATTTTCCAGTGTCTTAAATTTGGCACACCACTGTATTTTTTGAGAAAGTTTTTATTTGTGACTCTGGACCACAAAACCAGTCATAAATAGCACTGGTACATTTGTAGCAATAGCCAATAATACATTGTATGGGTCAAAATTATTTTACTTTAATATTAAGTAAAGACCATGTTCCATGAAGGTATTTTCTAAATGTCCTACCATAAATATATTTATAAATATAAATATATATATTTTTTAAATTATTAATATGCATTATTTAGAACTTCATTTGGACAACTTTAAAGCCATTTTTTTCAACATTTTGATATTTGCACCCTTAGATTCTAGATTTTCAAATAGTTGTATCTCTGCCAATATTGTCCTATCCTTACAAACCATGCATCCATGGAAATCTTATGTATTCAGCTTTCAGATGATGTATAAATCTCAATTTAAAAAAAAAAAAAAACTTTATGACTGGTTTTGTGGTCACATTTTTCTTTCTTTTGTTTATCTAAAAAATCAACTGATATAAAAAGTTCATGGCCCCTGGTTAAAAAAAAAATAAAAATAAAATAATAATAATAATAAAAAAAGGTTCAGAATGGTTGGGCATAGTGCTTAAAAATATTTTAATCAAATATAATGTATAAAATACTTAATAAACATTAAGAACACAAATTAAGAAAGGAAAAAAAAATATATATATATATATATATAATTATTAATATAATCAATAGTATGTGTTTTCTTTCAGATTCGAAATAAAGCACTCACGATAAATTCACTTATTTTGAATAGCATTAATCTGCAATTTTGTGTATGCGTGTAAACATGTTCCGGCAGGGGAAAAGAAAAGGATGGCTTTCCTCTTTTGTGGTTTATTCGTAATGTTTGTATTACGCAGTATCGTTGCAGGCATTGATTAGAACACGATAACTTTTGGCTCGCGCGCTGCATCAGCACTGATGTTAAGATAGCGGAGGAAAGAGGCAGTATGAGCGTCTTGTCTGAATGAGGCAGCACTTCAAAGCCGGTTTAAGCGGCCTGAGCTGTTTCAGTCAACACCTTTCTGTCATCCTTTTCTCCACTACATCTCTTCCTAACATTATTATCACAGCAGCGTAACTCTGATAAAACACAATGCTGGAATTTCACGCCGCTCCACGCGCCCGGCTGGCCACACACATACACGCACACACTCTCAAGCAAACACGCAGGAGTGTGGATCTCTCCATCTGTGTATAGGTTACTCCATATCTGTGATGGTGGAGTTATAAACTCAAGACTCCACTAACACTGGGTGCACTTATCTCTTCAGGGTTTCCCACAGGGGAATGTGGTTATGCCAAGAGATTTGGCTCCACATGTAAGGAGAGCTAGCAAACGAGAGGAAAAAGGGGGGAAGACGGGGAAGGAAAAAGGTGTACATGTGTAATATGCTGATGTGTAGTTGATATCTTTTCCATGCACACTTTGGTCCTATTACCACAGTGCAAGTTTTGAAAACAAGTGACTGTTAGTACACCTGAAAATTCAAGTTTGATTTCATTCCTGAGCTTTGCCTTTGGCTTTTTGCCTTCGATTTATAACGTACTGTAAATAACAGAACATTGTTTAATAAATATCTAAAATGCATGTGTACTTTGCACTTTTGTTGTGGCTAATTTTCTTTTAATTTCACTTTTAAACTTTATCCAAAAATAATCCAAACTAGTTAAGGTTTTGAAAAAACATTTAAAATTTTTTTGTTGTTGTTGATATTTTATGTGTAATTTAGTCATTTGCATATGTTAATACACTCTAATTGTTTAAATGTTGTTTTATTATTATTATTATTATTATTTAATAATAATAAATGTATGTTGTAAAAAGTTTACTGCTGTTTTTTTGTTGTGTATGATTTCATCCTGGAGATTTGCCTTTTGATTTTTGCCTTAAATGTATCATGTATATATATATTTTTTTTCTAAGGCACGTTTATAAAAAATGATATATGTGTCCTTATTGAACTATAGCCTCATTCTGGTTTAGGCTATGCCTTGTCTATGAAACCGGGCCAAAATGTACTTTATAAAAACTAAACAAACACAAAAAAGTGGGAGTTTTTGTTAATATTTTATGTACAATGTACTCATTTGTAAATGATATTACACTGTAATTATTAAAATGATTTTATTTAATTATAATAATGTATGCGATTACAGTTTACTGCTGTTTTTTGTTGTGAAAAGGTTTTGTAAGGTAACTTTACTAATGCTTCATGTGGTAGCATGTATTTTTTCCTCATTTAAAAATGAAATTTAATCAACCTGACACCAATGAAAGTTGTATTTTTAGGCTATGATCATGTGGAAATAACACAAGCATTAGTAAGTATCAAAGTGTATTAGAAATGACAATTACATGCTGCTTATTATTATTACTATGTAATTATGTAGTAATTACATTGTAATAGAAACACACTACAGTAAAGTGCAAAAGTGTGAGCCGGAGTGGATATTGTGAGTCGCTGTCAGTATGTTTGTGTATGCCAGAGCAGACTCAGGCTGCAGAGATAGACGGAGGAGAGCGATCGCTCTATCTCCACTCTTTCACCAGCGCAACCTCGCTTCATTCACCCGTCCCACAGCGCGATAAACCCTCCGACAGATCCACGCACTTATTTTCCTTCCTTTTCTTCATTTTCCAACAAGTCTTTAATACATACATATCACAGGCCGCCTCCTGAGGTTTGAAAAATGAAAACACTACTTCATCTCGCCTTCCCCTTTTTTAATATTCGGTCACAATAAATATTTCCCATTTATATGCAAATGATTATCTACTGACCAAGAATGGATGGAGCTCGTCTTGTTTTCATTGTACTCGGAGAGGTACAAGTGTCTGAGAAGGCGGACGGGGAATAGACGGAAATCAGCCGGAGTGGGAACGCCTCGCCATTTCTAGAGTAAATAATCCTGACTCGCCTTCCATTATTTTTTATGGCAGCCTTGAATGGAAGTGTATTAACTTATAAGTTATAAGTAGTTGGAAGTAAGTTACTTAAAACTGGCGGGGGGAAAGGCAAAGAAAGAAAGCTGACGCGTCGCTTAGTTGAGTTCCCCGCAAATTGCTGACATAATTACACGAATGTAATTTTTATGAGTCACGCAAATCTCGGCATTTTCAGTGAAGCAGATAATTAGACTTGGAATAAAGCGCAACTGAATAATTAATACATCAAAACTAGATGAACTTTTTCTAATTATTTTTATTTAATCTCCATTCTAATTATTGTTCGAGTCGGCTGAGCGAGATTGCTTCTCATTCAGGGGGTGAAATGCACCCTGGCTGGCGTATTCTCACCCAGTGAAATATTAACTAAGCGTGCAGAGAGGGGATCAGAGAAAGGACCCCTCCCTTTGCCCACCCTCCCATGATTGAACTGTAATTTAAAATTCGCTGCTGCCAACAAACAATTTACATCTACACCTGCCATACTTCTTATTCTCCCCCACCGGTGTGCTACCAAATGCATGACGATCAATATTTTGCCAGCTTTAAATGAGTTTGTAATTAGCCTAATGTGCTGTTCCTATGCTTTTTAAGAGAGGGGTTTGTTTAGACTTCAGTCTTCGAGTAAACCTGACCCGTAAGCACGCGAGAGAGCGTGTGTGTGTGTGTGTGTGTGTGTGTGTGTGGAGATGCTGACCACAGGGGAAAATTCTCACACTTATCTTTTATGTCTCTGCTACCAGGAACTGGAGCGTTTGGAAACCAGCATTTCATCTGATAACCTTTGTTGCTGAAATAAACATAACGAAAGTGTCCGTAGGTGCTCGCGCTCGCCTTCGTAAACGTGAGCACGTTTTTGAACCATTTTGTTTGTAATCTGCGTCTATAATTTGAATACTTTCTCGCTCATGTCTTCCTCTCTCCAGCTTTATTTCCTGTGTGTCTTCCAGGTTTCGAGAATTAGGCCGGGAAATAATGAAGGTAGATAATGGCTGACCTTCTGTTAACTTGGCTGATAATTGCGATGGGGAGGCTGGAATTGTGCCGCGTTGGTTTCTCGCGCTGATGAGATGAACAAATAAAAAGCAGCATTTACAGGCATGAAATGAGCTAATTCTGCGCCTGCACACATTTCCACATCTCTTATTAGACTGTCGGGGTTTACTAGATTAAAATTGCAGCTTAATTAATGTACAAACACAAGATCAGATTTAATTAACATCTGATTTAATTGCTTGCCTACAATTGCTTTTCACACTGTATGCTCCAATAGAAAATGATTGCAAAATGTAATAATTATACAGACAAATAGAATGAGAATGCATTCAAATGGTTTGATGTAAATCCAAGACTGATCACTTTTACTGAGAGAAGAAAAATATCACATTTCCACCATTTATAAATTAATTTAGATTTTTTTTTTTTTTTTGGAAAATAATTTGATTAAATACCTCTGATTATGTGGAATTATCAAAACAATAAGATGTTTTCCATGCAACACCCAAATTGATTCAGTGAGATTTTTGGAGCATCATCTTAAACCTTAAAATATATTTTTCGTAACATACATTTCAAATGCATTTCTCACTATATGTGTATATACTTTTAACAAACTCTCAAATTCATTGTGTCATCAGCTGCTTTAAAACACTGTTTTTAAAGCCTTACACCGTTTGCGGTTTGAGTGTTATGCTGTTTGTCAGAAGTCAGATCAATTCAGAGTCTCATCTTGTATTATTTTCGAGAGGGCCAGTATAGAATGTTTGTATCACTATTGTTATCTGGAGTATCTATTTGCTCCAGTATGTGCAGTGTTTGGCTTTTATCACTTTATGGAAATACTACCTTCTCGGGGTCCATTTCAAATGTGTCTAGTGCCACCATGTGGCTCGTACAGGTACTAAATAGCAGCAGTCGAAGCTCAAAGGATGAACTTCAATGCACCAAATGTCCTGTTAAATAACTTTATGTATGTGTGTCTATATGCTTTAGTGTCTCTGCATGTGTACGTGTGTCCCTTTACCGTATCGGGACCCAGTTTGGAATGTCAGGCACGATATGAGGAGACAAAACACACGCTGATGGCGATCTGCTTTTCTGTAGAAATCTTCTTTTAAGATTTGTAGTGTTGATGGAAGCTACTGGACACGCACAAAACACTGTGGATGAGACGTGCCACATCAAAGGATGTCCTCCTTTTGACTTCCTGTCCCACATGTGTACAATACAGCTTTTTTGTAGTAGAATTTTGACATTTCTTTAGTATAATATTGCACCATATCATGGTATATAGTGGTATAAAGAGTCACAAGCAAAACAAATAAAATAAAAGAAGTATATATAATATTTCGAACTCTGTGTATGAGGTAAAAAGAAATGCACATACGCAACAAGTGTGCTGGTTCCGCAGGTAGTGTTTTGGTCTGACTGGCGCCAGCACGGATGATCCAGTCATGCTTGAATGAGGATGACACGTACGGGCTCCCAGCATTCACCCTGTGTGGTGTGTTTATGATTGGCCGGCTTTGCAGGTAGAGGCGGTGGCCTCATACACCTCTATTTGAACTGCTCACCTGCACATGACCTGTGTTTGTATGTGTGTGTGATGCTAGAAAAGACAGCAATGTGCCGAAGCAGACAGACAGGAGTCAGAACAGAATGGACCTGCATGTGTCTCTCACACACACAGTGACGCACACAACGCTTGGGTAAATTTGTGTGGGAGTGTTCACAAATTCTAAGCGTGCGACTGCAGCACTGAACCCTAAGTCACCAGGTTACGCAGAGGGTGTGTGGCGGCGTCAGTTTGAGTCTGGGAATACCCAGATAGAATTTTTTCTTGGTCGGATGTTATGATTTCATTGTTAAGGAAACTAAATGGGTTCGAATATCGAATGTCTCATTTGTGTCTCCTACAATTTTGAGAGAAACATCTAGGACGTATAATAGGAGTATCTTGAGAATTCAATTAAAAATTTAATTTGGTTACTTTGGATAAATATGAGCACAGTTTGAGACATTGGTACAATTTCTTGTGATACTCTATAGGGGACTTTCAGGAGAAATATATGAGAAGCAAGAGGCATTCACAAAAAGTGAAAAGGATTAAAGTCTCTAATATCTAAGGTGTTTCTGCTATACAACGAGATTAAATGGAGAACAAATCGAGGCCCAGTTTTTTAGATTTTATCCTGAGGAAAAAAGAGACCAGTAATCTCAAATTTGTCTTCTCTAGTGTTTTAGAAATCTCAAATTGTGTTCTTCTTTTTTTTATTTTAGGAAAAATACCTGAGAAGCAGGAGACATTAAGCAAGAAGTAAAAAGAAATAAAAAGTCACAAATAATAGACCTTTCTCTCTAATATCTCAGTTGTTTCCGATATACAACGAGATTGAATGGAGAACAAATCAAGTCCTGGGTTTTTTTACATTTTCTCCTGAGAAAAAGAGACCAGTAATCACAAATTTGTCTTCACTTGAGTTGTCATTGTCTCAAACTGTTCTGATTTGCCAAGATATAGATTAAAGTTTTAAATATTAGTGGTGTCTTTTTGGTGGCCTGTTTTTTAATTTATCCTGAGAAAAAAATAGACCAGTAAGTAATCACACATTTGTCTTCTCTAGAGTTTCAGAAATGTCAACAATGTCTCAAACTGCTCTGATTTTCCAAGATATAGAATAAAAACTGAAAATCTGAATTTGAACAACAAAAATAAATAAATAATAATAACAATTATCATTAAATAAAACGATACCAATTTTTCAGTTATATTCTCCACATTAGTTTTCTAACTCTGTAGTCTTAAATATTAATGGTATCTTTTTTTTAAGAAGAAATATCGATAAACAGGAGAAAGTAGCATGAAGTGAAAGGAAATGAAAGTAAAACAGATCTCTCTAATATCTCAGTTGTTTCTGCTATACAACAATGAGATTAAACCAAGAACAAATTGAGGACTGAGTTTAGTTTTATTTAGAGTTTCTCCTGAGAAAAAAGGTACCAGTAATCTCAAATTTGTCTTCTCTAGAGTTTCAGAAATTTCCAAGATATAGAATGAAAACTGAAAATCTAAATTTAAACTAAACTAAAAAAAAAAAAAAAAAAAAAAAATCATGAGGCCTTGTTTTTTCGAGTTTCTCCTGAGAAAATAAGAGACCAATAATCTTAAATGTGTAGAAAACACATTGATATTTTTAGAGTTTCAGAAATATCAATAATGTCTCAAACTGTGGTCTGACTTGTCAAGATATATATTAAAAACTGAACATCTGAGTTTGAACTAAAACAAAAAACAAAACAAAGCAAAGCAAAACAAAATCATGAAACAAAACTATACTAAATTTTAGAGCTCTCCACATTAGTTTTCTAACTTTGTAGTCTTAAATATCAGTGCCATCTTTTATTCTGCAGAAATATCAAGAAGCAGGAGACATTTGCGTGAAATTAAAATAAATAAAAGTCACAAATAATAGAGCTCTCTAATCCAGTATCTATCTGTTGTTTCTGCTATACAACGAGATTAAATCGAGAACAAATCGAGACCTGAGTTTCTCCTGAGAAAAAGAGACCAGTAATCTCAAGTTTGTCTTCATGAGAGTTTACAAACTGAAAATCTGATTTTGAACTTAACAAAATCTCATCAAATCAAAGCATTCCAATCCAAATTAGTTGTATAACTACTTTAAATACTCTCTTAGATACCAAGATAACAATTAAAAGATATCTCAATCTGAACATTACTCATCAAAAAACAAAAAAAAAAACAAAAAAAAAAACAGTTGCAAATGCCAATGTCTATACTCACAGACACCAATACACCAATTGAAAGTCAGAGTTCAGTATTTGAACTCAAATATTGTTAATCAGCCAATCAATCAATCAAACCAATCAAAATCCAGAGCATACCATCCACATCAGTTTTATAATTGTATAACTAAACTCTCTATATTTTGATACCAAGATACCACTTAAAAGTCTTGATTTGAACTCAAATATTTCTCATCAAATAAAACAAAACCAAATGATCAGAGCTATGCCATCTATATTAATCATATGACCCTGTAATCTTAAACACTTCCTATTATTCTTAGACACCAAGACATTGATTTAAGTCCAACAGATAGCAATCCAGTATTTTATTTTAATTGTATTGCTTAATACTTTATATCAACAGTCTCATACATGTTTCAGAATACATTTCATGAGAAACTGAAATCAAACACAACTATGAAACATTTGAGCTGTCAAAGTCCAACTTCTGAACATTAAAGTTTCATTTGCTTTACATTCAATTTCTAGCAGGACCAGTTGAGATGTTAAAGAGATCTCAACTGTGAGGCCTGCATGTTAAGGTGTCTTAGCTTTATAACTCTGCCAAATATTACTGCCATCTTTTTTCAGGAGAAATATCTGAGAAGCAGGAGACATTAGCAAGAAGTGAAAAGAAATAGAAGTCACAAATAATAGATCTCTCTAATATCTCAGTTGGTTCTGCTATACAACGAGATTACATGGAGAACAAATCGAGGCTTGTTTTTTTGTTTTTTTTTCTTTGCTGAGAAACAGAGACCAGTAATCTCAATTTGTCTTCTCCAGAGTTTCAGAAGTTTCAACAATGTCTCAAACTAAATGTCTTAAAGTGACAGTTTACCTAAAAATAAAAAAATATGACATTAATTACTCACCCCCATGTCGTTCCAAACCTGTAAGACCTTTGTTCACCTTCAGAACATAAAGATATTTTTGATGAAATCCAAGAGCTTTCTGACCCTATAATATAAACAGCAATGCATCATGTTCAGGGCCCAAAAAGGTAGTAAGGACATTGTTAAAATAGTCCATGTGGCATCAATGGTTCAACCCTGATTTTATGAAGCTACGAGAATACTTTTTGTGTGAAAATTTCTTCTCTTTCGTGTTAGTCTTGGACGCATGTTCACAACAGTACCATGACTGCTGATGCACAATGTCTTTACTATCTTTCTGGGTCTAAAAAGTGGTGGTTCTGTTGCTGTCTATGCAGGGTCAGAAAGCTCTCAGATTTCATCAAAAAAATACCTTAATTTGTGTTGTGAAGATAAATGAAGGTCTTACAAGTTTGGAACAACATGAGGGTGAGTAATTAATGACAGAATTAGCATTTTTGGGTGGACTATCTCTTTTAAGTTATATTAGGACTCATTCCACAAGTGAGCAGTAAATAAGAATGTATCCGCAGCAGATTGTTGGAAAGGAATCGTCGAAATGGAAACAGATTCAACGGGCCCTGTGACTCCAAAGTCTCAAATCAATACTTGAACCCCCTGTCCGTCCCTCTCCAGAGAGAGTTGTCCTCCCTGTGTCTTCTCTTCCTCCATCTTTCATCCCTCTATCATCAACCCACCTCGCACACCCCCAACCGACCTTGTGGGGTCACCTGTCTTTGTCCGCCGAGCTCCGAGAGCTTTGTGCGAGTGTGTGTGAGCTTGTGAGTGAGTGAGCGAGTGTGTGTGTCTGGGCTTCTTATCTCTCTGGGCTGCTGCCGTTTTAAATTATTCATCCCTACTGCTCCTGCACACACACACACACACACACACACACTCACACACATGCACATCTCCATCACATGCCTGCCCGCATCCGCCCGCCCGAGAGGCGGTCTCCGTGGCAACCTTATCAAAGATCGCAGATTTCAGCTCGAGAAATGAAATAAAAGGGGAAATTGGCTGCATTAGCATAGGAGGAGGAAGCCTGGAGTTGAATACACACCCCTGAAGCCGCCCCCTCCGCTTCTCCTTCGTCTTCCTCGCTCTTCCTCCTCCTCCTCCTACCCGCAGTTCTTATCTCGCCCGTCTGATCGCTCTCTCTCTCTTTCTTTCTATATATATCTATTTTTTTTTTTTAATTCTGCACCCCCCTTTCTCTCGCTTTTTGTTCCTCCCTGGCTCGGGGGGGAAGAGAGAATGAAACGAAAGAGGAAATAGATTTGGTCTGGATGACCTTTGACCCTTTCACAGCGAGTAAACAATACGCAGTAACCTGGGAGACGGGGCATGGGGATGTCAGGGGCGACTGCTTGACAGGCGACTTGATTTCCTGTGGAACAGGGGGCTCGTTTCCTGCATTTTGTGAGGGTTTATTTTGGCAGACTTGGTCTGGTCCATAGAGACACTCCCCTTTCGGTTTGACTTTGACCTGCAGCTGTATGGAATGGAGGTTTTCCTTGTGATACCATATAAACCTGTTTCTTTCTTAAATAAATGATATCAAACATCCTTTTCTCCAGAGTCCTGCGGCTTCTAGATCCACCAGTCTTCCCATCATGATTGGAATCGAATGGAAGCTAATCTTTTTAAAACTACTAGAGGTCCACAAGAAATCAAATGTACTCTATTTTCTTATTATACATTCCTGGAAAAGTAGTTTGTCTCAATAACTCTAATAACTCTGAACATATTTCCTTGTTGTATGACATCATCAAGACCATAACATTATCCAATAGTCAAATAGTTACTATCTACTTCTTGTAGATAGCAGTGAAAGGGATAGTTCACCCAAAAATCAAAATTCTGTCATTAATTACTCACCCTCATGTCATTCCAAACTCGTAAGACCTCTCTTCATCTTCAGAACACAAATTAAGATATTTTTTTTATGAAATCCAACAGCTTTTTTAACCTGCATAGACAGCAACTCAACTGACACATTAGGCAGAGAAAGCTAGTAAGGACATCGTTAAAATAGTCCATGTGACATCTGACTTTATTCAACAATTTCTTCTCATGTCGTAGCTTCATAAATTTTCAGTTGAACCACTGATGTCACATGGATTATTTTAACAATGTTCTTACTACCTTTATGGCCATTGAATGTGATAATTACATTGCTGTCTATGCAGGGTCAGAAAGCTCTCGGATTTCATCAAAATATCTTAATTTGTGTTCCAAAGATAAAAGAAGGTCTTACAAATTTGTGTAAATAATTACAGAATTTTCATATTTGGGAGAACTATCCCTTTAACAGTATAAATGCTGGTTGAAGTTAATGGAATAAATGTAACGCTGACAAAATAATGCTTAATTTGAAAAAAGAAGTGTTACTTTTGTGGTATGTCAGGATGCTCTCATGATAATGTAAGCTCGCATTCCAGTCTGCCATCATTATGTATGAAAACTTCCATATATCCATCTTTTCACCGCCCAACCAATACCCAACAAAACATTTCATTATATAAGGGATAGTTCACCCAAAAATGAAGATTCTGTCATTAATTACTCACCCTCATGTCGTTCCAAATTCGTAAGACCTCTCTTCATCTTCAGAACACAAATAGATTTTTTTTTTATGAAATCCAAGTTTTCTTACCCTGCATAGAGGGTAAGAAAGGCCCAGAAAGCTAGTAAGGACATTGTTAAAATAGTTCATGTGGCATCATGTCGTAGCCTCATAAAATTACAGTTGAACCACTGATGTTGCATGGATTATTTTAACAATGTCCTTACTACCTTTTGACCCTTGAATGTGATAATTACATTGCTGTCTATGCAGGGTCAGAAAGCTGTTGGATTTCATCAAAAATATCTTAATTTGTGTTCATAACACAAATATATAATATTCATTATAAAAATGGCCATGGTGTTTTATAATTGTATTAATTTTCATGACTTTTTCAGGTCTATTAATCACAGTTTTAAGGAAAATTAAAAGTCATTGTGGAACTTTGTTAAACCCCCCAGTGAGAACCACAGTGTTAGATTATCTAAAAAGTACAAAAATAAAGGAATATTTTTAGTGACATTTTTAAATTATAAGGAAATAGTGAATCTGAGATACACAGTATGACTAAAGTGTGAACCTATAAATAAAAATATTGCACACATTTCAAACGGAATGTACATACACATGCCGAAGAATGATTTTAAGATATTATATCATACACATTTTCAATGTTTTGAAATTGTGCTATTACTAATGTTTTAAACCTTCTAATTGAGATATGTAAAAACATGCTTCTTATATGTGAAACTCATGACCAATAAGAACACACACAGACTGCTGTGCCATTACAAAGTCTTGCTTGTGTTGTTGTATTTAAGCGAACCTTTTTACATTCAACCCTTGTACATTCATGTTGCTTACATATTATTGTATAGCCCCGTTTGGGCTGATGACTTTAGCCATTAATAAAGTTTTAAGATACTGAAAAAGCACAAATGTGACCCAGGGCCACAAAACCAGTCATAAGGGTCAATTTTTCAAAACTGAGATTTATACATCATCTGAAAAGCTGAATAAATAAGTTTTCCATTAATGTATGGTTTGTTATGATAGGACAATTCACCTATAAAGTTGTCCAAATTAAGTTCTTAACAATGCATATTACTTATCAAAAATTAGTTTTTGATATATTTACGGTAGGAAATTCACTAAATGTCTTCATGGAACATGATCTTTACTTAATATCCTAATGATTTTTGGCATAAAAGAAAAATCAATCATTTTGATCCATTCATTATATTTTTGGTTATTGCTACAAATATACCCCAGCGACTTATGACTGGTTTTGTGGTCTAGTGTCACAAATGTTAGTGCATGTCAAAACTTCTCCAGGGCCTCAAAACCCCCTCAGACCCCAAATCTATAATGTAAATTTAAATGTAATATATTTGACATTACAAAATAATAATTTTCTGAATTGTGCAAAACATACTGTGTTTGCTATATGAATAGAAGAGAATTAAATCTAAAAATGCACTTATCATTTAGTTTTAATGCACTTAAATACATACACCTAACTGTAATAACTGAAACGCAGAATAAGTTTCTGCATTTCAACTAGTAGCACGATGCTAACAATGCAAAATGATGTTCAGAGAATACAAACGTTCAAATTTTCAACATAAAAACAAATTCACATCCTACATTTTTTTATTTTTTTTTATTTTCCCCTCATCATTTAAGATTCAGTTTCACTTTAAAAAGCATTACATCATGGAAACAAAATTGATTTCTTTTTTGTTGAATGTGCAAATATCAAAATTAATTGTTTGGGCAATCCATGGAAAAAGTAATGAATGTGTGATTATCTTTGTGAGTGTGTATATTTGGCCGTTAGGCCTGTAGTCGACCACAGCATCATGATTTGGAAGCCACTTTACCCAGAGAGATACGTAATCACACCCACCCTGTCTCACTTTCATATCCCACACAGTCCGATTATCACTTCCGTTTGTTCATTTAACTTTTTCCAAACCCACAAGGCGGAAAATCACATAAATCTGTGTAATTATTGTCTCAATTTCCACAGAGATCATCTGTCAACATGAACTTCACAGTGCTTGCTTGAAAAAGATACTTTTGATGAGAATACTGGGACGTTTTTTTTTTTTTTTTTGCTGAATGGGCTTGGAAGATGTTATAGAGATGTTATTTAGAACATATCAATTGCAGGCTCTTTGTTGTTGGTCATAATAAAGCTCGAGCAAATGGAATTGTTCTCAAAATGCCTTGGTTTTTGTATTTGTTTGATTATGAAAGCATTAGCGCACGTTTTAGCTGTTATTCAGCCATTTGTTTATTGGTGTTTAGCATTTTTGCAACAGCCATTCTTGCTTTGCATTGGAGATTTTGCCACAGGGCCCGAGTTGTTTCGACGTCAACATTTGTAGCCTTTGACGCCGCTAATCTGGTTAACACCAATTAAAGGGAAGTGCAAAGCAAATCACGCGGGGTGTTGGTCTCGTTGGTGGTCCAGAAAAGACAGTTTTGTTTAGCGACAGAGTGGTTGGAGGCCATTTTGCGTGTTTGTAACCCCCCCATTTCTTCAGCCTACGTCTGATTTCTCATAGACATAAAAGACTGTAATGCCTCCGGGCTTTAGTCCCGCCCACTCACCGTCTACGACGCTAGCATCCAGCGCAAAATGCTACTTAGCTTCCGCAAATAGCCTGTAGAGATGGGGCAAAAAGTGTATGTTTGCCTGTATCTGTGTGTGTAAAGGATACAGTAAAGCCAATTGCACCAAGACCACACATTCAGCAAGCGATTCCTTCTTTGGCTCGCTTACACATTGGACACACACGCACACACACATTACATTGATGGTGGTAGCTGTAATGATGAGTGACAGCGAGAGACAGCGGACAAATGTTGATCCCCCACAATCCTCTGCAGTGCCTAACTTCCCCTCGTGCTGTTGAGGCAATGTGAGCAGTGCTGGGCCCCTGATAACCGGTATGGGGCTGCCGCCTCAGAGAGTGAATATACGCGGTTCCGGTCAGTGCTGAGCGTGTGCGGCGACTTTGATACTCCACTGCATCATGGGTATTTGGCCATGAACAATTTACAAGTTTGTGTGTGTGTGTGTGTGTGTGTGTGTATGGGAGGCATATTTTTGCAGTCCACTCTGCAGATGTTTCTGTAATTTATATGCAGGATTTTGCAGCACAGAGCGGATTGAGAAACTTTTATGTGGCGCCTGCAGTGAACATGTAGAAATCTACTTAAATTAAAGGCAAACATTTTATTATTTATTTTTTTTAATTTTTTTTACAAAAAAAAAAAAGTTCTCTAATTGATTGATTGATTGCTCTCAATAACTAGTTGCATCCATTAGGCTAATGCGGTTTTGCTGAAATTTCTTGACTTCTGCTCTCATTCTATTCATTATTTGTGGCTGAAACTGTTAGCTTATGATATGAATCTTAATTTTTTTCTGTTTTTGTTGTGCTCTGTGGTGATTTGATTACACTGGCTAATGTTATCTAGCTAGCTGCCCAATTAAAGTAAACAAAGTAGCAATCTAGCAACAGAACCACCTAGCTGTATTCTTTATTTCCAGTGCTGCCATATGAAATTGCATTAAGCATAAAAAATATAATTCAGTATTGGTTTGGGGTTTGCAAGTAATCTGCATTATATATGACACATTTCTGAAGTAATCTTGATGAGCTTGTGAGCAAATTTTCATTAAAGAAGTTCACTTCCAGAACCAAAAAAAAAAAACAAAAAACAAAAAAAAAACAGATAATTTACTCACCCCATTGTCATCCAAGATGTTAATTTCTCTCTTTCTTCAGTCTTAAAGAAGTTATGCTTTTTGAGGAAAACATTTCAGGATTTCTTCCCATTCCCAGGATTATTTCCCATCTCATTTTCTCCTTAAACTTCAAAATTGTCCTACATTGCTGCAGAAGTATCAAGTGTTTACAAAGTGAACATGCAAAGAAGATCAAACACACTTTACAAAAAAATGGTACAACAGCGATATAGAACGATTTTGAAGTTGGAGGAGAAAATGAGATGGGAGTTTTTCGACATATCCTTACTGTCATGAACCGGAGTACACACAGAGCTATGCAGTTCTTTTGCAGTTAAAAAGTAAATAAATTGTCTTTTATTTATTTATTTATTATTATTATTTTTAGAAATTAACCAATCGTTTCGCTAGATAAGACCCTCAGCTGGGATCGTTTGGAGCCCTTTGAAGCTGCATTTAAACTGCATTTTGGAAGTTCAAACTCGACAATTCCTGAAATGTTTTCCTCAAAAAACATAATTTCTTTTTGACTGAAGAAAGAAAGACATGAACATCTAGAATGACAAGGGGTGAGTACATTATCTGTACATTTTTGTTCTGGGAGTGAACTTCTCCTTTATGCTATGATTTAAAGTGTTCCTATTATGCAATTTTTTAAGGTTCCTAATAATGTTTTGGGAGTCTCCTATAAAAAAAGTCAAAAACACTTTTGGTGTCTCAAAATATGCATTTAATATCACCTCATTTTCTAACGATTCTAAAACAATTCGTTCAAAGCAGTTCAAAGATTCAGTCTCTCTAAATTAACCTCCTTTCTGTGAGAATAATCTGCTCTGTTTGGTCAGATGATCCAGTCTGTTGTTATTGGTTTACTGCGTACAGCGTGCATCGATACTGTATTTTGAATGCTTGATATAAAATATAAACATCAATTATTAATCATATTTACAGGTTGCAATTGAGTGGACCCAGCTGGTCCAAATTGTGTACTAAGCCATCTTTCAAAAGGAAGCTTTTTGTAAAACCCGTTTTGAACTCCCCAAGATTAGAGAAACAGTTGTCAGTAAAATTACGTATTTGAGGAAGGTTCAATTTGTTTGTGGTTGGCCAAAGTAGAAGATAGGCGGTAATTATGCAAATGTGTTACCCCATGACGTGTAGCTAGGGTGACCACCTGGCAATAGATCTGTTTATGTGACATAGATGTGATTTTGCGGGACAATGTGGCACACGTGTGAGACAGATAAATTTACTACTGTTATGCTATGTAAATACTGATTACATCCGTTGTCATATGTGCTGATTTATGTTTCTGAGCGCGCACATGCAAGTGAGAGAAAGTGCATCTTTTTTTTTTATGAGAGTAAAGAGAATCCACCTGAGAGAGAAGAGATACGTGCTCGCGCATTTTGATGCACTCTAGACATTTGTCATTGAAATAACGGCATACATTGCAAAAATGCTTTTGTTACTTAGATTTTTTTGTCTTGTTTTCAGCCAAAATATCTAAAAATTCTTAAATCAAGTAGGATTTTCTAGACAAGTGAAAATTATTGTCTTGTTTTCAGAAGTTTTTGCTTAAAACAAGCAAAATAATTTGCCAATGGGGTAAGCAAAATGATCTTATTTCAAGCAGAAAACTAGATTATTTTGCTTACCCCACTGGCAGATTATTTTGCTTGTTTCAAGCAAAAACTCGCTTAATTTTACCTTCTTTTTTCTGAAAACTAGACAATAATTTTTACTTGTTAAATTGTTAAATTAATACAGAATATCGTGTTTTTCCGTGTGCACTCGACCATTTTTGTCGGTGGTGCTAGATCACTTGATGAGGTCTGGAAACTACACTTCAAAAAAGAATAAATAAAAAAGCTTTCTTAAAAAGGCAAAAGGACACATGGACATTTTCTTAATATGATAATTAACAACCAACAGACTGATGAAAATGCAAGACATTTTCTCAATATGCGATGTGCGGGACAAGGGGTGAAAATGTGCGGTACAGTGCAAAGTGGGACAGGTGGTCATCCTACGTGTGAAGTGGGATTTGAGTTACTGAGTCATTTAAGCTGTACAAAGTCCATTCTTTATTTTGGGAGACAATAACTTCATGTATTGTACATAAACTTTGTAGATAGTTTACATTTACATACAGCTACACTGCACACTGCGTGAAAGGCAATATTAGAAATGGCATAACATGGGGACTTTAATTATTTTAATACAACTATATTATATAATCAATAAAATATATAAAGCTGTAACCTGACCTTAGATTTTAACTGACATCTCAGCATCAATGCAACATCATGCAAAATTAAAACATTTTGTAGATTGATTGCCACTGTAGAAAAAATGCATAGTCAGCCATGAATTGTTTTTTTTCCTATGAATGATAATGTCAACACTGGGGTTGCAGAGTTTATTTTTGGTGGTCATGTGATTTCAACATTAGGCTTTTGATATGAGGTGAGTCCCTCATTTGACCTTAGTATATAATTTTATAAATATTTTTCAAAAGTAATCATTTCTGTAGAGGTAAATCTTATTATGAATCGGCTTCCAGAAGAGATCAGATGTGCTAAAACATTAGTCACATTTAAATTCAGACTCAAAACTCATCTGTTCAGTTGTGCATTTACTAAATGAGCACTGAGCTACGTCCGAACTGATTGCACTGTAGTTTATGTATAATCATTTTTATTCCTGTTTTAAATTAATTTTAAATCATTTTTTTTAAATCATTTTAAATGTTTTTATTGTTTTTATGAGTATTCTATTCCCTTTTATGTAAAACACTTTGAATTACCATTGTGTATGAAATGTGCTGTATAAATAAACTTGCCTTGCCTTGCCTTGCCTATTATGAGGAAAAATTGCTGAGCTCATCAGTCTTTCTCATAGTTATCTGGCTGAATCTTATTCCCTCAAAACTCTTTTCTTCCAAGATTATTTGTAGGCAAACTTACAACAACCATTTGGTGAAATTTGTATGGAAACAGCATTAAAGGGTTAGTTCACATTCAAGTTCATTGTGGTACTTTTGTGAACACGCATTGACCGACACGAAAAAATAAGAAATTGCTGAATAAAGTCATTATTTTTGTTTTCCTTTTTGTACAAAAAGTATTTTCATTGCTTTATAAAATTAAGGTTGAATCATTGATGTCACACGGACTCCTTTATCGATGTCCTTGAAGTTGCGTTACTGTCTATGCAGGGTCAAAAAGCTCTCAGATTTTATTAAAAATATCTTCATTTGTGTTCTGAAAATGAACAGGTCTTACGGGGTTAGAATTACATGAGGGTGAGTAATTAATGACAGAATTTTCATTTTTGGATGAACTAGCCCGGATATATAATATTTATATTAAACTAGCACATTTAAACTAACGGAATAAATCATACATCACCACACAACATAGTATACATACACAAATTATAAGTATTTTCTTTTAAAATAACAGAACAATACATATTATTGTGTGTGTGTGTGTGTTATAAAAAGCTATGAAAGTCCTATATTTGTGCGAAGCTACAAGATTCTTGAAACTTGAATTCGGGGGAACAAAAGAAATGATTAAGCCCAGGGCGAAGGGGGGCGGATGAACTCATAAATCTTTGCTATCTCTCTGTTTTTGTGTTTTTATCAGCAGACCCTTGTGTTTTGTTGTATGTTATTGAGGCTGGACGAGACTAGGAAAGATATGTCTCGATCCGAGACCAGAGAGCAAGAGGGGGAGGAAGCTGAGAAAGATGTAGGATGAAAAATATGAAGAGTGGGTTTGATGATACTACATCATAAAAAATACAACAACTAGAAAAATGGACATAAAAGGCCTTTAGCATCAAAGATCTTTGAAGGGGAATGACCCTGTGAGGTCATAAAGCAGACAGTGATGTCATACAGAGGCTGTGTGTTTTGAGGGGGAGGATTATTGTGTATTAGTGCTTCACTCATCTGTAATCCCCAAGGACAGTCAGAGATTATCGCAAATAATACACAGCTTGAATTATGAATATATACAGTATGAATCCATGTGAATATGTTTGCTTTGGGGTATATCACTGCTTTGTCAGTGGATTTTGTACACAAAATAGTGTCGATATTAATGTCCAGTGACCGTAAACAGCTAAACTCTAAAACACCCCTTACTTTTAAAGGGACAGTTCACCCAAAAAAGAAAATTCTGTCATTAATTACTCACCCTCATGCCATTACAAATACGCAAGACCTTCGTTTATCGTCATAACACAAATTAAGATATTTTTAATGAAATCCAAGAGCTTTCTGACCCTGCATAGACAGCATTGCGACTGAGACGTTCAAGGCCCAGAAAAGTAGTAAGTTTTGAACGACGTGAGGATGAGAAATCAATGGCAGCATTTTTATTTTTGGGTTTTTCATTGTTTTGACTTGTTTAGAACATGTTCTGCATTTGTCTTTTGACATTAGTCTATGTTTCTTCATTACTATTAAAACAAAACAAAACAAAAAACACTTGCTGCTATGAAGTTGTTGGTTTGTGATCATATTCTTAACAATATTTGTGTCGTAGGAGTGTATGAGCATGTGTGGCCATCGGCGATCCCTGTTTTTATGAGTTATACAATTACACATCCATGAGTGTTGGGAAAGTCCTATGAAGTTGTGTGTGTGTGTGTGTGTGTGAGTGGGTGTATATCTGGGACCGGCCGTGCTGGTACGCTTCTCTTTGTTGGTAAATCACACACACACATGGTCGGGTGGGGAGGCAGATTGTGGTTCCAGTGGGGTTTTCTTAAACAGGTTTTTCGTCCGCTCTGCTTTTAAAACTCCTCTCTTAAATTCTCCCCATTTTCCACCCCCTCCTCTCTCTTCGCCCCCTCTCTACCTACTATTCTCCTCTCATGCCCGACTGCTACCCTGATGCAGGCTCCTGATGCTTCTCTACCATCTTTTGGGTTCCATCTGTGAGTCTGACCTGTTTTTTTTCACTCCTGTACACTCTTAAATATAAAGGTTCGCTATTGGCATTGATGGTTCCATGAAGAACATTGAAAATCAATGGAACCTTTCAAATACAGAAAGGTTCTTTAGATTTTTCAAATGTTCTTCAAAATGGTTCTTTTAAGAACTGTTCACTGAAAGGTTCTTTCGGGAACCAAAAATGGTTCTTCAATGGCATCATTGCAAAAACACCCTTTTGAAACCTTTATTTTTAGGAGTGTGTGTGGAGTTTTTGTTAGCTTTAATTAGGCAATTCTTAAAGGGGCACACATAAAATAAGATTTATGCATAATATAGCTGATTTTACTTTTGAAAAATGTGACCCTCGACTACAAAAACAGTCATAAGGGTCAATTTATTCATAATGAGATTTATACAAATAAGATTTCAGTTGATGTATGGTTTGTTATGATAGGACACTATTTCGCCGAGATACAACTATTTGAAAATCTGGAATCTGAGGGTGCAAAAAAATCTAAATATTGAGACAATCACCTTTAAAGTTGTTCAAATTAAGTTCTTAGCAAATATTACTAATCAAATATTAAGTTTTGATATATTGAGGGTAGGACATTTACAAAATATCTTCATGGAACATAATCTTTACTTAATATTGTAATGATTTTTGGCATAAAAGAAAAATCAATCATATTGACCCATACAATGTATTTTTGGCTATTGCTACAAATATACCTGTGCTAATTATAACTGGTTCTTAAAATAATGTGCAAATGTTATAGTTATAGTGCTGGAGAAACTAGCGTGTTTTCACAGGCAATTGCTTTTTTTAGTTTAACGGCATTAGAAATATTTAACACAGTTAACCCAGCCACCCCACTCACAACTGCTGCTTCTTTTTTTTTTTTTTTTTTTTACAATACATTTGTTTATTTAGTCGCAGAACGTCTTTACGACCACATCAAACGGGAGACGTTTTAGACACACACTCCAATTTCACTTTAGTGCCAGGCGCTAGTCAAACGAGCGTGGGAAAGTTACAGGTGATGAGGGAGCTTTAGTAAAGCAACAGTGAACTGTGGTCAGATCAGATGCTGTTAGGTCATATGTCAGTAAAAATAAATTTACCACTCATGTTAGCCGTTATACTGTGCTCATAACAAATGTGCTGTAGCCTATATCATTTCATATTAAAGCGTGAATGAAACTATGCACATACGTGCCAAATCCGCATCACTTTTAGTAATGGCAGCTCTTAAGGTAATAGCAGCCAAATAACGCTGTTGTGATGTTCTATTAATCAAAGAACAAGAAAAAAAAAGAGGGAATCAATAACTTTTGTAGCTTAAAAATGTAATCTATATTTAATTTAGCATTTAGGGTTTGAGAACTGTATGTGCTGTTTGTGTGAAGATTGTATTAAGTTAACTTCAATTAGTTTTTTTTTTTTTTTTTTTTTTAAATAACCCTCAATTATACTGTAATTTTGAATGGCTACAGTCAATGGTTAAATATTAGGAAAGAAAAAAACAATTTCCTTGAGACATCAGTAATACTGATATCAGTGATACCTTCAGTCATAAAAAAATAAATAAATAAATACTCTTTATTTTGTTTCTACATTAATTCGAAGATTGAATGTGAACTTGTTGCAATATAAAAGTATATTTAATAACTAATACTAGGTGGGATTAATCACATTTTTTTTCGGAAAAAAAAAAAATGTAAAAAATGTACTGTCTTTATGTTGTTTCTACATTCATTTGAATATTGAATGCACATATATTGCCATTTAAAAACAAATGTTAGGTAGGATTAATCACGATTAATCACAATTAATTTCAGGGAAAAAAAAATGCAATTAATTTATTATTTTTTGTAATTGATTAACAGCACACTTGTGGATGTCTGCAATGTATTAAACATTATACTGAGATATTATAGTGAAAAATGAATAAGCTATATAATTTTACAGAATATTGTGAATATTGCACATTGTTGAAAATTAAGATTGTTTTGCCAAAGACACCCCCGGTAGGCAATATCACTACTCCTGCAAACTAGCCAAGAAGTACTTATTTGTTCCAGCAACTAGTTCCCCATTTGAAAGACTTTTTAGTGCCAGTGGGAACATAGCCACGTGCCACAAAGCATCTCTTAAACCAGAAACCATGGTTAGGTGGTTAGGTTTGTGTCTTTAGCCTAAAACTTGTGAAACACTTGCCCCAACTATGCACAGTGATTTGCATTTTGCTCTCTTTCCTTCATATTGTTACATTTACATCTGGTATTTTAATAAAAAGTGATCAGTTGATCTACACATTTTAACAGTTTTTGCACTGAACATTTTAAATGTGCTTAGAAACAGTAACTGTTTCTATCTAAATCTTGGTTTTCACCTTTATAGATAGACAGATAGATAGATAGATAGATAGATAGATAGATAGATAGATAGATAGATAGATAGATAAATGAAGCTGAATTAAAGCTGAATTATATATATATATATATATATATATAAAAAAAAAAAAAAAGGTTTTTTTTTTATTTTATTTTTTTTTATAATTCAGCTTTTCCATATCATAATGCATATTTAAATGAATTTATTCTTGATATGGGAAAGCTGAATTATAATAAAAAAAAAAAGTCACACTTTTTTTTTTTTTTTTTTTATAATTCAGCTTTCTATATCAAGAATAAATGCATTTAAATGTGAAATCAAATATAAATACAAAGTTTTTTTTTAAAATTGTTATAATATTTTACAATTTTACTGTATTTCTGAGCAAATTTGGTCAGCATTAAACTCTTCCAAAAACATTAAAACAATCTTACCAAACCCCAAACTTTTTGACCTTTTTTTCCAAATCCATGCAGTCTTGTTATGTATTAAACATTTCTTAGTTTATTTAGGCATTTTGGGACAGCTCTTGAAGTTTAAGTTCTCCACAAACACAGACATACTGACAGACACACACTCACTCACTCAATCCTCATAGCCAGCGGCGGCAGTGTGGTATCTGAACATGATGCGACAGGGTCGTGTTTAATCTGTGCGGTAAGAAGTGATAAGGCTTTTTTTGTGTTTGGAGTTTGCCTGTTCTGGCATTAGAGCTCCTCACCCCCTGCCAAAGCAGATTGGGACAAGAGATAGATTGCTTGGGTTTATTTCTTTCTCTTTTTTTTTTTTTCCTTCTCTGTCTAGGATCTTGTTTGCTTCTGATCCTTCCAAGTTATTTCCTCTTAGATGTGTGTGTGTGTTTTTTATTAAGTCAAGTTTTAAAAGAAGCCAATTAATTGTGGCACAGCCAAGGACACAGTAACAGGCAGTAGGAGCACAGAGAGTGTTTGTGTCTGACCTGCCATCATCCACAACATGTTAATAGGGTGGAGAGAGAGAGAGAGAGAGAGAGAGAGAGAGAGTCGGGGAAGGAAAGATGTCAGAAGTGCATGTCAGAGAAAAATCTAAGTATAATCTTAAACTGCAAGAGCGGCTGGTCAAATAAGACACATCCTTGAGTCTATCTGCAATATATAGATATTTTTATTCTTTGTATATATTTGCAAGTTGGACAATTTTGACCTTGTATTGCAGTGTATCTCACTGTTTTTATACTGCCATGTTTTTAAGTCCCAGTTTAATAAATGTTCATGAGCTATGGCAATAATACTCTTGCATTTATGTTTCCTCTCAATAATTAATTTTCATGTCTATGTAAATAACTGACCAGTAATTTATAAAGTAATTTAGTAGTAATTTATGATAAATTTATGGAATGTATAATAATCAACCCTAATCAGTATTTAATGTCCATGTCCATATAAATATTTGACCACACTCAATAATAGAAATTATTAACAATAATAAATAAAACAAAAAAAACATAATCACAACTTTGATCCATAATTTTCATGTCTAAGTAATTGACCAGTAATTTATAAAAGTAATTTATGATACATTTATAGAATGTATAATAATCAACTCTAATTAGTATTTCATGTCCATGTCCATATAAGTCTATAAGTAATAAATATGAATTAATAATACACAAAAAAACAAGCAAACAAACAAACATATCATAATTTCAACTCAGATCAATAATGAATTTCCACCTCTATGTAAGTAATTGACCAGTAATTTATAAAAGTGATTTAGTAGTAATTTAGGATTATATAATTTATACTAATCAGCTCAAATGAGTATTTCATGTCCATGTCCATATAAGTATTTGACCACACTCAAAAATATATTTAAATGAATAACAATAATAAACAAAGCAAACAAACGTTATCATAATTTTAACTTGGATCAATAATTAATTTACACATCTATGTAAGTAATTGACCAGTAATTTATAAAAGTAGTTTAGTAGCAATTCATGATAAATGTACATAATTTATAATAATCAACTCAAATCAGTATTTCATTCCATGCCCATATAAGTTTTTGACCACACTCAATAATAAATATAAATTAATAATATTAACAAAACAAACAAACATAATCATAGTTTCGACTCTATACTCACTAAGTATTTGACCATACTCAATGATGTATATAAATTAATAATAATAATCATAAAAACAAACAATAATTAATTTCCATGTCTATGTAGGTAATTGACCAGCAATTTATAAAAGTAATTTACTAGTAATTCATGATAAATTTCTATAAGGTATAATAATCAACACAAATATAACAGAAGTATTTGACCACACTGATATTTAAAAATAAATAAATAAATAATAATAATAATAATAATAATAATAATAATAATAATAAAATAAGGTTTACTTTAAGGTTTACAAAATGAAGCCAACATTAATTCAAAAAGTTAATTTCTAAGAACACAACATGTGTTTTATAATAGACTTTTTAAAGAACTTTTTTTCTTTTTCCTTTTCTCAATTATGGTTAACGCTGTCCTTTTATTTTAGCATGTAGTTTTAGAGTAATATTTTAAAACAGTTTTTGTCCATTTTAATTTGAGTAATTTTATGTCAATATTTTGTAAATTTCCTACTGTAAATGTATCAAAACTTAATTTTTGCTAAGTAATATGCATTGCTAGAACTACATTTGGACAACTTTAAAGGCGATTTTCTCAATATTTAGATTTATTTAGAATATTTAGATAAATATTTCTCCAATATATCTCCAAAAATGGACCCTTATGACTGGTTTTGTGGTCCAGGGTCACATTTGAACAATTTAAAGTGTCATGAAGAAGACTGTTGACACTGGATTTTGTGAACATGTATTGTAATGTATTAATGTGTGTGTGTGTGTGTGTGTGTGTGTGTGTGTGTGTGTGTGTGTGTGTGTGTGAACAGGGTTTTACTTCATCACAGCATGGCGGTCTGGCAGACTAAACTGAACATGATCAACATCAAAGTGGCACAACACACACACACACGCTCTCACTTATCACATCATAAACAATACCAGCATTGTGGATCCCATGTACCACTCATAATCCAATAAACACCTTTTATCCACACCATCTTTATCTATCTTTCTCACTCTTTCTTTCATTTCCACAGATGGGGCACTCTTGGGATGTACACAAGCACGATCTGTCTCTCTTCCGCCCTATCTTTGCTCCGTAGGGGCTTTTGACAGGTATGTTCTCTTCACACTGTCACTCTGATTCTCCTCTGGCGTTCACTACGCTGTTAATTGCTTATGGAAAACAAAAAAGGGCCATCGGAAGATGGGATAAAACACCCTACGCCCCCGATTCCCCGCGGATTCCGTCTGCATGCCTGCATTAAGCGTTTTAATACATTTAACGGGGCCTGAAACATCTCTGTGTTGTCAGAATGGCATGGCTTGGCCTCATCTGCCCATTCTCTCTCTCCCGTGTCAGAGTGGCATTATTTAGAGCTTATCTTCTTGACGCACCGCCTGCCGTATTTGTCACGCCGTGCCGTAGCGTGTCCCCCCCCTCGAGTCTCTGTAGAAAATTCCGCTGATGACTTTGGCCGATAGAGGAGAGCTCGGGCCTCCGACAGAGGCTGAAAGCTTGTTATCATCATCGGCGCATTGATTGGGACGCAAAGAAATGTCTTCTGAAGGCTTAGCGTACGTGCGTTGTTCTGAGAGATTCACGGTGACGGTGTTGTGGCGTTCTGGCCGTTCGCATTGGTGTCAGTCTTGAACTTCCTGTTTTCAGTGTTTCAATTCATATGGGCTGCACTCCTAGACTCAGATTATCGCAAGTCCCGAACAAAGGATTAATACCGAGGCTAATTTCTAATCCACTTTTCAATTGAATCTGGATCTAGCGAGCAAATAGCTCTTAATGTGATGATGTAAGTTTAAAGAAGCAGCAGGCAATCATTCTCATTTTATTAGTGGTGTTTTTAAGGCAAGCGTTACTACTATAATTGCTTATGTGTTAAATAATTCAAGTATTAAAGGAATAGTTGAAAATCCCCAAAACCATCACCCTCATGTCGCTCCAAACCTGTTTGACTTTCTTTCTTCTCCGGAACATAAAAGAAAATAGTGTAAAGAGTGTTTCAACTGGTTTCGTCAATTCCAGTGTATTGACTTTTAATGTAAAGGCAAAAAACAAACACAATGAGTGTGTTCAAATCAGTCATACTCGTATACATGTTTAGAAATATTTCAAAAACTTCTTTCCAAAAACTTTCCAAAGTGATCAGACTTTGATTTTGATGTGGCATTATCATAAAACATGGAAATAATCCCATAGACTTAAATTTAAGAAGGGATATAAGACACATCCACAGATGAACTCTTTTCCCGCCAAACACTGAATTTTCCGGTTTCCACATTTTCATTGTTATACACTCAGGTTGCAAAAGGAGCAGAAAGTAGCGATCTCGTACAGTATGTGAGCAGATATATATGAAAAATAATGCGATCATCAGCAGTAAACATCATATAAATGAAAACTGCCTAATATTACCGAGTGAAATGTCGATCCAGGAAGTGGTGAGTGTTGATGAAAGTGAGCTACTGCATCTTTGATCATCATATTGAATATGATCCAGATGTAGTATTTGATACAAATGTGACCCAGGACCATAAAACCAGTCATAAGTGTCAATTTTTTGAGATTGAGTTTTATACATCATCTGAAATCTGAATAAAGAAGCTTTCCATTGATGTATGGTATGCTATGATAGGACAATATTTGGTCGAGATACAACTATTTGAAAATCTGGAATCTGAGGGTGCAGAAAAATAAAATATTGAGAAACCTGCCTTTAAAGTTGTCCAAATGAGTTCTTAGCAATGCATATTTATCAAAAATTAAGTTTTGATATATTTACGGAACTTTACAAAATATCTTCATGGGACATGATCTTTACTTAATATCCTAATGACTTTTGGCATAAAAGAAAAATCAATCATTTTGACCAAACAATGTATTTTTGGCTATTGCTACAAATACACCCCAGCGACTTTAGACTGGTTTTGTGGTCCAGGGTCACAAATGTTATTTTTCTCAGCTTTTTGCTCAAAAACATTCAACATTCAAGTGTTGATAAATAAAGAGTGCACCTTGTTCATTTTTTTTTTTTTTACTTTTTTTACAAAAGCACATTGTTTTGTTGTTATTATTACCCTTTGTAGTTTCAAACGATGCCTTAATCTTATCTGTACGATCAAAAATGTTGGAGTATTTTTAGTTATTTTTGTTGTCATCAAGAAAAATGTGACAGTGTAGCATTAAAGCTAGAATAAAACAGATTTTATTTGTTTAAAAGTGGAGGCTCTGTTTTTTTTTTTTGTTTTTTTTACATGTTTAGATATTCATACAACAACATATTCTGGGGGCCATGGAATTTTAGTTAAAAAAAAATAATATCAAAAAATCCTAGTGGTGGCTGGCAACTTTTTCAAAAAAGCTGGTAGGGGAACAGTTAAAACAAAGAGACTGAAATGTATTTTTCAATACAACGCAGACGCAGAAATTTAGAAAGAATGGGTGGCCGGTATTTATGCTGATACAAGCATGAACATGAATGGATATGAACACTTATATACAAAAATTCTCAAAATTCTTATATACTAAAAACATTGAAAACATATTATATTCTATTATCAGCTAGTTGTTGCAGTATTTAGCCAGAATCATGGGAAAAAATTTCCTGAGTAATTAGTAGAAACCACAAAACACCCTAGAAACTACATAAAAAAAAAATAATAAAAAAAAAAAACAGTAGAATACAGTAGGAAGACAACACATTAAATACCCCTCATATCAGCAGAACATAGCAACGTAAGAAAGAAAGAAAGTCTAAGGAGGGCCACAAAATCTCAATTAGAACTTGACACTGAAAATGTTTCTATAATGTGAAAAATAAATACACTAAATTATATTCAAAATGCATTTATTTCATGCCAAGTATACTACAAATACGTTTATGTACTTAATAAAAATACCATACAATTGTAAAAACTTTATGTTTAGTAATAAACTGGTATACTTAAAAGTCTGCTAATGTTGTACTTAAAGGATTAGTTCACTTCCAGAATGAACATTTCCTGGTAATTTCCTGGTTTTTGAGGAAAACATTCCAGGATTTGTCTCCATATAGTGGACTTTAATGGGAGCCAACAGGTTAAAGGTCCAAACTGCAGTTTTAGTGCAGCTTCAAAGGGCTCTACACAATCCCAGTAAAGGAATAAGGGTCTTATCTAGCAAAACGATCAGTCATTTTCTTAAATTTTTTTTTTTTAAAAATACAAATGGATATGCTTTTTAACCACAAATGCTCATCTTGCGGCTCTGTGATGCATCTTTACACATTGTGTAATCATGTTGGGAAGATGACGAACAGTTAGTTCTTCTGTGTACTTTGGTTCAAAATGGTAGGGTAGAGCAAAAACTACATCTCATTTTCACCTCCAACTTCAAAATTATCCGACATCATTGTTTTTTTATTTATTTATTTATTTTTTTGCACGTTCGCTTTTTAAAACATGGTTACATTTGTATGATTACGTAATGCGTGAGGTCGAGCTAGTGCAAGATGAGCATTAGTGGTTAAAAAGTGTATAAATTTGTATATTTCTTAGAAAATTGCCAATCATTTCACTAGATAAGACCCTTATTCCTCATCTGGGATCGTGTAGAGCACTTTGAATCAATTTTTTGGAACTTCTCCTTTAATGCACTTTAATTGTGTGGAAGTAATGCTTAAGTCCAACTAAAGAAATACTTAAGTATATTTAGTTGTGCTGAAATATCTTGCATTTAAAGACAGATATTATTCAAAGATCATACAGTCCTCATCAATAGTGACATTACAATACATATTAAACTTAATATTAAAATGTCAAATGTGCAATAAAGAAATATTCCAGTCTCAAGCAGTGTGCCAGTAAATTTGTAATAGATTTGAACTATACTTAGTATAAAATAATGTATTTTAAATAGTTTTATTAGGTGTGTTATAATAGATCCAGTATTTTTTTTTAAAGAAGGACCAAAACTTATGAAAATATTGAACTGGTACTGTAGACCCTGTACATATTCAGCTTTCATATCTGTTCTTTTAATTTGCGATCAATCTTTTACTGCAAATTTGCCATTGCAAATGAATCACCTCCATTATGACATCACAATGAGCAGACCAGACCAATCAAGTTACTTGTTTTCCGACACTCCAATTTATTCTGCGGTATTTACGGAACACACCCACTCTGTGGCAAATGCATAAAGAAGTGATATAATAACGTTATTTTCAAGCAATAACGGCAACGGACATGGCCATCATTAAATTGTAATTACTATCACAAACAAACTCTATCGGCTGAAAGCGGAGCATGAGAGGCCCGCGGAAATGGCCGTGAAGAGAAAAAAAAACTCATCAGATAGCGCGGCGGCGGCGTAATTCTCCTTCCCCTATTGAATAATGTCATTATCAGCGACTAATGATGATGTGAGGAGAAGCAGTTATGGAATAAACCGATTATGACAGAGAAAAATGATTGAGGAGCCAGGAAGCTCCATTTATATCGTTTCCCTTTCTGCCTTTCCTTGTGTGATGGAATAGTCCCGTCTTTGCTGTCTTTCTTTAGCACGTACACTCCTGCCATCTCTTCTATCTATCTCTGTCTCTCTCTCTCTCTCTCTCGGTTCTTTTCTTTACCTCTACTCCTCGCTTTGCAATTAATCGCTGTCACATCCACTGTTGGAGAAGCTACTTTCAAACCACAGCTTGTCAAACTGCAGGTTTTAAATGATAATTTAGTTCTACAGTCAAGCTGTAGCCTTGAAAAGGAGTTAGCATCAAGATATAAAGTAACTACTATTACAAGACTAACCCGACTGTATTTAAACTTCAATAATTCAGTGAACTGAGGTTGGATTTCTTTAAATGAATTGGTAAAAGAAAATTCATTTGTCTCCCTACATTTTACTCCTTTTTTATTTCTTTTTTTTTTGTACTAAATCATTTTATAATACTATAATATTACAACCGTTTAAAGTATTTCTTTGTTGTTCTTACATTAAAAAAAAAAAAAAATGAAGGTACATGATAGTATTAAAATTTAAACTAATGTTGCAACAATCATATATATATTTTTTATAATATTTATAACTGTTTATAATATTGATATAAAACGAAGAAAAAAAAAACAAAAAAAAACAAAAAAAAAAACAACTGTTTCCCCAACTATGAGGTGCCAAACAGGAAATAATTATATTAAAAAAAATGAATATATAGATGTACATTCTAAATATATAAATGTAAGCTGTGAAAATATTGTTATGTCTGATTATATACAGTAGAAGTAAACCTGAATATATAGTTATTAGTCTGAATATATAAATGCAAACCTGATTTTATAGTTATAAATATGAATATATAAATGTAAATCTGAATATATAGTTATAATCTCAAATATATAAATGTAAATTGATAATATACAGAAGTAAATCTGAATATCTAGTTAAAATTCTGAATATATGAATGTAAATCTAAATATATAGTCATAATCATGAATATGTAAATGTAAATTGTGAATATATAGAAGTAAATCTGAATAATATTTATGTTCAGGATTTTACCTATATATTCAGATTTACTTCTATATATTCAGAATTATATTTATATATTCAGATTTACTTCTAGATATTCACAGTTTACATTTATATATTCCGGATTATAACTATATATTCAGATGTACATTTATATATTCAGACACATAACAATGAAATTAATGTTGCAACAATCATTTTTTTTTAAATAATATTTATAATTGTTTATAATATTTATTTAAAAAACAGTTTCCCCAACTACGAGATGCCAAACAGGAAATAATTATATAAAAATATGAATACATAGATGTACATTCTAAATATATAAATGCAAGCTGTGAATATATTGCTATATCTGATTATGTAGAAGTAAACCTGCATATATAGTTATTAGTCTGAATATATAAATGCAAACCTGAATTTATAGTTATAAATCTGAATATATAAATGTAAATCTGAATATATAGTCATAATCCCAAATATATAAATGTAAACTGTGAATATACAGAAGCAAATCTGAATATATAGTTAAAATACTGAATATATAGTTATAAATCTGAATATATAAATGTCAACTGTGAATATATAAAAATGTATATAAATATAAATTATATTTATATGTTCAGGAAACTATATATTCAGATTTACTTCTATATATTCAGAATTATATATTCATATTTACTTCTAGATATTCACAATTTACATTTATATATTCAGGATTATAACTAATATATATATATATATATATATATATATATATATATACACATATATAAAGCAAAACATATATACACAATTTGAACATAATTTGCACTAAATACCACTATCATTTCTGTTCACAGAGTTCAAGAACAGCAGCATTTGGCATATATATTGCAGAGTCAGATGAATCAGTGAATCATTTTCTGAACCAGTTCATCCAAATGAACAATCCTAACCCAATTCACTTAACTGAATCAGACTTCCAAATACTTCCTAAGAGGTAAAGTGGACATTTTTCGCAAAGGTGTTTGGTTACCTCAGCTGCTTTTGTGCATAATAAAATCTGACAAAAAACAGCAGTGTAACATTTTATGCCGCTAGACTGATATCTGTACTTGTTGGGGAAAGTAACTTGTAACTGAAAAGATACAGTGTTTTGAAAACGGCTGAGCTACTGCTACGCTGCTGAAATTTTAAGATAGCGCCTCCACTTTTAGTTAGTTACATCTGGTTGCATCTTTCTTCTTATTTTATAAATGTTCGAAAGCGTCATAATGCATTTGATTCTGGTCTCAAATCAGTTGATCGTGAGTGTGCGTATATGTGTGTGTCGTGAGTATATTTATGCTCTATAAATGTGTGTAGGTACTGCTTGTGGAAGGGAAGGGCCCGTGGCCCTTATCAGTCTATAACATCTGGCTGTGTGTCAGGTGATGAGATGGGTAGAGAGAGAGAGACAGAGAGAGTGAGACAGGCCGCTTTAATGCGATGTGGGGGGATAGAGCGAGAGAGGGGTGGTGTGCAAACAAACAGTGGCTGATATGGTCTATGCTTGTCACAATCATTCAGGACGCTCATATATCTTCCCCTCCGCTCCCCGCTTCAGCGGCCCTCTGCCTCTCTCCCTCCCTTTTTAATCTCGTTCCCCCTCTCTCTTCCTCCATCTCCCCTTCTCTCGCTCTCTGTCTTCCTTTCTCACCATCTCTGCTTCCTTCCTGTTGTCTTCTTTTGGATTCGCTGCTTTCAGGCCTGCATTTTGTTGTGCGTCTTTAATAGAACATGTGGAACCAAAACTGGGGTTTTGTGGCATTTATTAGGTCTTGCGTTAGGTTATAGCTCTATATGGTATTGCATTCTTAACAACTGGCTAAATTTTAAGCACATGCACACATTAACAGATCTAAGTTGATGATAACACTTTACAATAAGCTTCCATTAGTTAATGTTAGTTAATGTATTAACTAACACAAACAAACAATGAACAACACATTTGTTACAGTGCTTATTCATCTTTGTTAATGTTAGTTCATGTAAATACAGTCATTTATTGTTTGTTCTTTCACAGTGCATTAACTAATGTTAACAAGCACAACTTTTGATTTTAATAACACATTAGTAAATGTTGAAATTAGCTAAGATGAATAAATACTGTAGAAGTATTGTCATTCTTAGTTCATGTTAACTAAAGTAGTTAACTAATGTTAACTAATGAACCTTATTCCAAAGTGTTACCGATCATTAATGTAGTATAGTCAAGCCAAAAGTTATTCTTCAACATTTTTCACATTATCTCAGTTTATTTGCTATAGATTAGAAAATGGTAATAAAATATGACAAGAACTCAGAGTTAAACTTTGTCAGAACAAACTGTATTGCCCTGGAATGCACAGAGTTCACACAGAGCTAGACAAGATGAGCATTTGAGGTTAAAAAGTAGATAAATTGTCTTATTTTTTTTTTTTTTGTAGAAAATAGCCGATTGTTTCACTAGATAAGACCCTTCTTTCTCGGATGTGATTGTTTAGAGCTCTTTGAAGCTGCATTTAAACTGCATTTTGGAAGTTCAAACAGCATGCACCATTGAAGTCCACTATATGAAGAAAAATCCTAAAATGTTTGCCTCAAAAAACATAATTTCTTTACGATTGAAGATGAAAAAGGCATGAGCATCTTGGATGACAAGGGGGCGAATAAACCCCCTTACGAAAGAAGAAAGCGATTTTCAAAAGTATGTGAAATATTTAAAGTTCGTGGCTCAAAATCTGTAAAATACAAAGAGTTTTGCGCACTGGTCTGTTATTGTGGGGACATTTTCACGCCCTTAACCATGAAGTGGCACAAAATGATGATTGGTTGCTTTACCTGTCAGTCATATGACCTCAAAGCAGCCAAGGTTCCCAGACCTTCTGTTGACAGTCAAAAGGTCTGGTTATGCAAGACTACTTGCTACTTTAGCAATTTTCCTATTTTATAAGAGATATACTGAAAATACAACCACCTGTGTGCTGCTATAGCTGTAAGCACTATATAAAACAAGCGTGGCAAATGTGTTTTTATCTGTACATATCCAAACAGCTGGTTTTCATCTACAAACTAATCTGGTTACAGACCCTATTGAATTTTTGCACTTGCACTTTTGCAAAAAGGAGGAATACTGAAGAGGACACAGTTGTGTTCAAAGCATTTCACTCCTGAAGTCAAAGTCAAATAAAATCGTAATTTGACCCTTCGCAAAGGCCTGCCCCACTTTGTTACTTAGGAATGAAACAAAGTCTTAAGTAATTTTTAACAGTGTTGGGGAAAGTTACTTTTTAAAAGTACAATATTGCATTACTCCCTAAAAAAAGTAACTAATTACATTACTTCATTACTGTGTGATGTGTTACATCTTTACTTTTGCGTTATTTTTTTTTAAATCTGGGCAGGGCTTGCTTGTTTGTTTTTAATATAAGAAATATTTTTAGCAAATGTAAAAGCCCTTTCACACCAAAAGGTGAAATGAATAAGCCTAAGGCTGAAGGAAAAGTAAATTCATGTCTGTACAATAGAACTATAGGAAAAGGAAATTCAACACTCTTCAAAAATGAAGCACAAATGTTAATCTAAAGTAAGTTTTGCTTATTAGTATGGTTGAATTGGATCAACAAAGGTCAGCAGCAAAGACATTGGTAAATAAAATGGGATTAAATACATAAATATAATAACTGCCGTTACTTTATTGTGCCGTTACTTAAAAAAAAAAAAAAAAAACTATTTTCTTGTAAATGAACAAGTAATGTGTTACTTTACTAGTTAATTAAAAAAGTAATCTGATTACGGAATTTACGTTACATGTAACAGTGTTAATTTAGTTGCCAAATCATTTTCGTCATAAGTTTTGTCAACTAAATTTTTTACACAGACGAAAATGAAACAATAACAAACTAAAATTCTTTTGGAATGACAGGGAGGGAAAAACTTGTTAGGGAGGGATGATATGGAAAGAGCTTCATTTAGAAAAATCTGTTGCGTAGTAGGAGGTTAGATGCGCACAAATCAGCGGGACACAAGCTAATATACACTTGCTGCACATCTTATAGAATGTTAAAAAATGTCAGGAAGTGCAGACATATGGATAAATTTGACGACGCAAGAGAGAACTCAATTCAGTCTTGTTTTCTGAGCACCGAAGCATACACAAAGAAAGCATGTCTCACACTCTTTCGCATTGCATGAACTGAGAAATACACACAAAATGATCTTGGATTGTCCGTTTTGACAAGTATTCACAAAAACACAGCCGATTAGGTCTTAAATTAACGTAAACAGTAGAAAGTGTATCAGAACATTGCATTCATTGCATTCGTGCATTCGGTTTTAAAGGGATAGCAGCCACATTTCGTATTGTCCGAGTCACTGATGTTAATCAAGCAACAAAAGAAAGACAGAAAATCACACACTGCTCTTGGCTGAATCACTTACATAGCCCTAAATATTAATCTAAATTCATTTATAAACAAACAAAAAAAAAACATGTCTGTTAGAAAGAATGAAGAATATGGTATACAAGTTACTATAAAGAATGCAAAATTAGCCTATATAATCATTTGTATTGCTTTGAAAAGAAGACCATGTTCTTTATGAGAAGTGGTTTTATTTAATTTTAATATTAAGGCATGTTGTGTATCACCGCAGTTAAATTGTGTGTTTATCATGATTAAACCCTAATATCAAACCTATATAATGAGTTTGGACATTTTAGAGAAATGCTTAATAAATGCATTGTACTGTAACTAAACCCATTAAATTGGAATTACTGTAGATTTAGTTGACTAAAATCTTATATTTATTCGACTAAAACTAGACTAAAACTAAAAACTATTCAGATGACTAAAATATGACTAAATGGCATTTTAGTCAAAAGACTATGACTAAAACTAAATACAAATTTGCTGCCAAAATTAACACTGACGTGTAATACATTACCCCCAGCACTGTTTTTTAGGAAATGGTAAGTACCGTTTTGTGGCTCTTTAATGTCATGACAGATTGCTGTAGTGCCTCAGTTCAAGCGGCATGTTAATTGATCATCTCTTCTTCTTTACTAGTTATAGCATGAAATAAATATGAACAAACATCAGAAGGTATCTTGTTTTAATCGCAGACTCCAAACAGACAATTTCTCAAGTTCAAGTCCACCAATGTTATTCTACTCTCCTGTCTGCTTTATTTGTCAGACAAAAATGTCAGAATCTGCACTATGATTGGTCAGATCACCTGTCAATTAAACTTCCTGCGAAGGGTCAATTGACCCTATTGATTGATTGAACACTGTTTCGCCTAGAAATTTCACAAATACATATGGAAGATACTAATTGTCATGAACTGTGCCGTTATGGCTCCCTCCTTCACCCCTTGAGGGAGCCTTCATTTCATTTTGGACCATTTACCCACTACATTTCCCATAACCCCATTCTCGTGCACTTCCTGTGACCTCTCACCCCTGTCGGCCATCTTGCTTTTCACTGTATAAATAGACTGGTTTGTTCACTGTTTGGTTGCGAAGTTTTGAATAGTTTACGCTGTCAATTCCGAGCATTATTTCCTGGTTGCCCTCCCGTTGCCGAGCTCCTTTGTTCCTGGTTCCCGTGACTGTTCTCCGCCCGCCTATCGACCCCTAGCCTGTCCCTTGGATTACCCTGCTCGCTGCCGGCCCCAGTCCTTCATGCTCGGATACTGACGCTTCTTTGTTTTGTCCTACGTTGCCCATGTTTGTTCCTGTCTGACCCCTGCTTGTACACTACGATTTCTGTCATTAAAGCTTTGCATTTGGATCCACCTGTCTCCGTCCTTGTTACACTAATATTCTTGTGATGTCACTTAATCAGAATTTTTTATTAATATTACCATTAACAGATCATGATAAAACTGGATAAATGTCATGACATCTCACGTTAGATGATTTGACAGCGAGATTGTGACTTTGTAGGACAACGAGAGATTGTGCCATGAACTAGTAAACACATACGGCGAAAGCACTCCCAATCAGAAATCTCGAACAATCAGAAAACAAGCAGTCAGTTTATATTTCTCACTGAGGGAAACCCTGATAGAATAAATCTTGAATAGACAAAAAAAAAAAAAAAAAAGCGGTAGTGGTAAGTAAATCAATATGGCATATTCTTGTGTTTGACCCAGTCTGCGTTGAGGGCTTTCTGGGCCTGAAGCTTAAATATCCGCTAATGGAAGCTTGTGTAGATCTAATCACGCCTGTAATTGAAGTTAACTTTGAAGCTCTCAGTCTTGAGGAATATTTAAAGACAGGAGAGAGGGACTGAAACTCAATATGGCGCACCGGAGACCCGGCTATTCATCACACATCAATAATAAATGAACACCCCTCGCATAATTCTGCTCACGTCGTTTCTTTTTGTTTTTAATATTTCCATCTTCTGCATGCTAATACTTCATGTTCTTGTGGTAGATATGCCATTCAGTCCAAATCGGTTTTAGTTCTGTTGCACCATTGATAAGACAGATCGGTCTTAAAGCAACTTCACAAAGATCCGTACCTTAAAAGCCCTAGTGGCAAAATACAATTTATGTAGTGTAAATGTGAACATGTAAGTATCCATAAGTACCATGTGACGTCATTGTAGTTTATCGCCGTCATTTTTTGTGTCTGCACTACCTGTTTCAGTCTATGGTCACAGCAACCACAACTACAAGAAGATCAGCGAAACACTCCCAGAAGGTTCACAACAAGGTAATAATATGAAAGGGATATATTGTTCTGATAGCTGTAACAACTGCCATCAGAAAAATACCCAACTACAATTTTATTCGATCCCAATCAGTGCTTGAAGTGGGCCTGTATGCGTATAGCCTTTAGTATAACAGCACTTCTGACATGTTACCGTCAGTGTCTGGGTGAATAGAAATTACACTAACGGTAAATAGACTACCAGGAGGAGTCACCTCTCATCTCGACAATTCACGTGAATGAATACAACCGGAGTCGGTCTGGGATGCGAGAGGCAGAATAGTGGAATAATAATTATTGACTACTAATGTGAATCAGTACATTATAACAAAGACAATGTCCTAAAAATAAAAATAAGCAGTTTTTTAGTGATCACATCATTTTAAACCGGTCAACTCCTAAGTCCAAGCTGATCCATTAAAATAGAAAGCGTTCAAACAGTAAGTTTAAAACAGTGCTAATGCACAGAATAGCGACTTACGGTACATCTAGATGCCGGTAAATTATTTGTTTTAATGTGTATTTGGCTTAACAACAAACATGTTTTATAATGAATGTCATTGCCATGTCTGCAGTAAAGTATATGTACAAAGGTTCTCAAAAATAATCATATTCGTTTTACTAAAACTATTTATGTACAATTACTCAAAAAAATAATAATTTGTCATACAAAAAAATGGCACACAAGTTACACACAAACCATCGTCCTGAGCAAAATGTACCTTTGTGAATTGTGACTGGCTGCACAAGTGGTGTAATAATTTAGGAGGTGGATATACTGTGAAATTACATAACCTACAAACACATGTATAGCATAAAACTTGAAAGCATATCAGAGAAACTCTGAAACATCAGTAAAGCATTTTTTTAAACAATGGCAAAATTTAACTAAAATGTTATAGCAGCCAAATAGCCTATGAATGAATGAAAATGCATATTTTTAAATAAAGAAATCGCATGCTTTTGGTGTTTAAATTTGTGCTTTACACAAGAAGTGAAAGACGTCTTCTCTCAGGTATATATCCATGTTTTCTTGGCTTGCTGGATGTTGGGCTCATGCTCAAATATATATATATATATATATATATATATATTGTAATGGACTGTAAGGGAATTGTGCCATCAGCGCCAATACCGCCAGCCGGCATAGGATTCTTCAAGGTCTTAAAGCCTTCATCGAGTGACTATGTTCACCATCATTTACACTTTCTGCCCTAAACTTACAATCAAGTCAAAGTCTCAGTGTGGGAAGTGGTAGTAAAAAGTAATTTCTTATTTCAATATATTTTTAAATCTCATTTAGATGTGCTGTGTCTGTTGTCACAAATATGGCGGCGAGCATAGCGGAAGTGACGTCTTTGGTACTCATGGATATCAGGATTTGGACAGTGCTGACAAAAAAAAGGGGGCCTACCTGGTCACAATGCTCTTTCATGGTCTCTTTGATGAAGTGATGTAAACTAGACCAGGCGACTATGGACTGCAGGGTCTGCAAAGATGAATGAATGAATGAATGAATGAATGAATGAATGAATTAGTAAATGAATGAATTAATATAGTCTATATCCAAAATGAGTAGTTTTAGCCCTGTTCTGGGTGTTCTGGGGTGTTTTTGAGGGTGTTATTAGTGGTTGCTTACCCACCCCAAGCCTCTATGATACTCTGTTTCCTAGTCTTCCTGAATTATAAAATCACATATAATTGTTATAACTTGAAATTATGGCATACTAAATGATTTGATGGTATACTAAGTACATAGTCAAATTTATGAGATAAAAAGTAAATTAATAAACAAGTTATAGTAATTATGATATAAAATGTCATAAAAGAACGACAACATTACATAAGATACATTTTGAGATAAACAGCCAAAAATTGTCATTAGTATGGCTTTTTTACCTCATATAATGACTTTTTATCCATTCATTTCAACTTTTTATTTCGCATCTCGTAATTTTGACAACTTATGTCAAAATAATGATTTACCTACATATTTTTTGTATGCCATAAATGAGCTTTCGGAGCTATCAAACTTCAAATGAACTGTAAAATCACATATCATTATTATAATTTGAAATTATGACATACTAAGTCATTTTATGACATATTAAATCTTAATTGTAAGATACAGTAAAGTGAAAATTATGATAAAAAGTAAATCATTAAACAAGTCATAGTAATTATGACATAAAATGTCAAAATTATGACATAAAATAATTTGTTATTTACATTGCAGTATGAGATGCATTTCAAAGTTTGAGATAAACAGCCAACTTTTATCATAATTATGTGTCATAATGACTTTTTACCAATTAATTTAAACTTTTTATTTCGTATCTCGTAATTTTGACAACTTATCTCATAATTAGTTTTTTATGTCATAATTATGATCTACCATATACATTTTTATTATAGCGAAAATAGGCTTCCATAGCTATCAAACTTCAATGAATTATGACGTATTAACGAATCTGAAGTTATTGTAGTCTATGACTAAAAACATTAAATATTATCAAATTATTTTGCATTGACAAAACTCTAATGACATGTTTGCTTTTTAGCATTGTTTAGTGTTAGCAAAGCGACTATGTTAGCTTGGTTAGCTGTGTTTATGGTATTAGCAGCAAGTGATTGATGGCGCAGGCCGTTGTGGAGCACGGCGTGAGTTGTAGAGGCTCCTGATATGGACGCCTCTGATGCTCTGAGATCTTCTGTATGTCAGATCCCGATAACGCTTTACTGAGCGCGCTACACTCAGGGCCGCAGACGCCCGCTGGCCATAGGCAACCAATTCGCCTTTTCTCTCCGGCCTGCTGCGAATGCCCTTCTGACATTCATGGGGTTCCATTACGGATTTCACTGTAATGATTTGGAACGTGTTAGTTGTGGTCAGTCAGTAAACTCGAGGAAGTGGTCAGCAGTGGTAATGAATGTTTTGTGATAATACCAGAAGAAAAAAAATGGACCATTCAGCCCATCCCCGGCCGCTGTCTCCTGTTTCAGCGCATCGATGAATTACCCCTCTCCACAACTCTCTCTTTACTTATCAGCTTTCTATTCCCCCCCCCTCACTCGTTCTTTTATCAGTCCGTTTTATCTCTTCTATCTGTGCCATTTCTCCCTCTCGTCCCTGCGCCGCTTGCCGCTGTGATGTCATGGGACTGTCTGTCGCCGGGCCGACGGGTAGCTTGCCGAGGCACTGCTTTCCTCCCCTCCATCACTCTGACTTTCTCCCTTTAGATCAGATCAAGGCTGGCGACTCACTACCGCATCCATTCGAGAACAAGAACAACAAGCACTCAGTGGCCAAAAATGCAGTGACGCCTGCGATGTCACGCCTCATTTAGCCATCAGACCTCGATCAGAGACGCGCAACACGACTGGCACATTCCAATCAGTCAAAGTACAAGCCAACGCAGACATCTGATCAATTCGTAACAATGCAAGCCCATTCCACGCATACCGCAAACATTTTCACTCAAACCGCTCACTTTGTGTGTTTTGACTGACCCAGAAGTCCCAACCGGCCTCTCGAATTCTTTACGCACGTCTTTACTGCCGCAGCTTAAGCGTTCTCGGCTGTGTGATCTATGGTGTCGCTTTAAAAAAAACCTTTGTGTATTCACCATTCGCACTGTAAATAGGAACACACTTGAGCCTCTCTTCTGGGCTTTTAAGAATAAATGAATGCATTTGTCTGGATTTTTGTGAAGTACTTTTAAAAGAGGATTCTGCTCTTCAGATTATCTTGACTAAAAAAAAAAAAAATCCTTGGCCGAGAGAACATCTCTGAGATACAGCACAATGCTTCTGTATTCATCCTATCTATCTTTTAGAAGACATATACCTATCCATTTTACATAGATTTATAGCTCCAGGGTTTGAATGGATCCAGATTGACAAAAGATGGATAGTTGTGTGTAATTGTTAGGATAGAAGTAGATTAGTCAATTTTACGAGAAAATTTGGGTGGTGTTGCCTATGCAAAAGTCACTGCCATGATGTTAGGGTGTTGCGGGTTGTTGTAAGATGTTCTGAATGATTTTTATCACTATTCAGGGTTTTTTTGGGGTGTGTGTGATATTTTGGTATACTTCATGAATTAACAATTAGACAGTTTGAGTCTAGGAGAAGAGTTCATATGTATTTGTTATATATATTGTTCTCTCTCTCTTTTTTTGTGCTGTGCTACTTCAAATTCACCTCAAATAACAACTTTGCTTGTTAGCTTCTAGACTATGTTATGATTAATGACATTCTAATTGATCTTATGATGTTCAGTGGTGTCACACTTTTTTTCATTGTAGAATATTTAAGAAATCTTACAAGGAAAGTTTTATATTTAAAGCAGTAGTTTACTTCTGCAACAAAAATATACAGATAATGTACTCACCCTCTTGTCATCCAAGATGTGCATGTCTTTCTTTCTTCAGTCGTAAAGAAATAGTTTTTTGAGGAAACAATTTTAGGATTTCTCTCCATATAGTGGACTTCTATGGTGCCTGGAAGTTTGAACTTCCAAAATGCAGTTTAAATGCTGCTTCAAAGGGCTCTAAATGATCCAGCCGAGGAAGAATGCTCTATATAGTGAAGCAATTGGTTATTTTCTAAAAACATTTACATACTTTTTAACCGCAAATGCTCATCTATGTCTAGCTCTGTGTACACGCTGTGTATTTATGTTTATGGCAGTTAGGGTATGTCAAAAAACTCCCATCTTATTTTCTCCTTCAACTTCAAAATCGTCCTACATCTGTAGAAGGTAAAACAGCAATGTAGTATGATTTTGAAGTTGGAGAAGAAAATGAGACGGGGGTTTTTCAACATACCCTAACTGTCATGAACCGGAGTTCACACAGAGCTAGACAAGACAAGCGTTTGAGGTTAAAACGTATATAAATTGTCGAGTTTTTATTTATTTATTTATTTAGAAAATAACTAATGTGATCGTTTAGAGCTCTTTGCAGCTGTATTTAAACTGCATTTTGGAAGTTCAAACTTGGGGGCACCATAGAAGTCCACTATAGGAGAAAAAATCCTGAAATGTTTTCCTCAAAAAAAAAAAAACAATTTCTTTATGACTAAAAAAAGAAAGACATGAATATCTTGGATGACAAGGGGGCGAGTTCATTATCTGGAAATTTTTGCTCTGGAAGTGAACTACTCTTTTAACTGTACCTTAAAATCTGAATCTAATTCCTATTGAAAAAGGAAATAAATACTAACAGCAACAACAACAATGATAATAATAATAAAAAAGTACATAATAATAATAATAAACAAACAAAGAATGTGACATACAAAGTTTAAATTATGACTTACTAAAGCAAAATTGTGGCACAAAATCGTAATTATGAGACAAAAAGTCAAGGTTGTAATGTTGCTGTAATACATCAAAATAATGACTTAAAAATAAAGGTCATAATTCTGGCATATATATTTGAAATAATGACATGCTGCATCATAATTGTAAGATAAAGTCAAAATTATGAGAGGAAATGTCACAATTATGACAAAAGTCACAATTATAGCATCTTGAAATTGTGAGAGTCATTATTGAAAGTCTAGTTAAAATTATGAGATAAAAAGTAAATTATTAAACATAAGTCATACTTCTGACATTAAAAGGTCACAATTTTGACAAAAACAACATAAGTCAAAATTGCATTGCAGAGACTGAAGTTGATAAACTTGACATTTTTTCAACTTTTGTGTCATAATTATGTCTTTTTACTGCATTGTTATGACTTCTCATAATTTTGACTTTGTCCTAATTTTTTAATCTAAAAATGTCAACTTTTTATTTTGCATCTCATAATTTTGAATGTGTATGTCATTATTATGATTTTTCCCCCTACGTATGGTGTACTTATTTATTTATATATTTTTTCAAGATCCAGATTTACTCTGGACATGAAGTAGGAAATATATATTAGGTCTTTTTAAAGTTATTTATTTATTTTGGTATTATACTACAAATCTTTATGGTAAGACTTTCTGGCCTAAAATGACAACAAAAAGATCAATATAAAATAATGAAATAGACAGCTGAAAGATGTTTTAATATTTGACGTTAGTTTACATATTTTATAACGTACAAAAATAAATAAGTAAGTACGTACATAAATGAATATCCTGATTATTTATCAGAAGGTTAAAAACTGCTCTCAGGTTTGAACCGTTATAATGGGTCTTTTTTTATAAATATTTATCTGAAATGGACTTTTTTATTTATATATATATATATTTTTTTTTAATTATTGTTTCTTTTTTAACAAAAGTTTCCTTAAATTGTTTATTATTATTATTATTATTATTATTATTATTATTATTATTATTATTATCATCATCTTTTAAGGTCAAATAAAACAAACTTAGTACTTTTACCTCAGTATTACACTGGAAATCTAAGCAAAATACAGATTAAGCTTTTTTTTTGTTTTTTTTTTGCATTGATTATTGTGATATGGGCCATATTTTACTGTTTGCATTTACTTTTTTTTTTTTATACCATACCTGACTGTGCAGGCCTGTGACCCTTTTGTAGGTTGTGACCTACAAGTTGAGAACCACCTTCATTTACTTTTCCCTATTTAACACTGATCATGCGAAATTCACTTTCCCCCTTCTGTCTGAGATGATCTAATTGATGTAATGAATTGGATTATCTAATCGCAGGGATCAGGGCGGATCCCCCACCCAGCTTTTATCTGTACACGGCTTCCTGAGCTACTTGCTTACCACCTGCAATGCATCATGGGCCACGGAGGCAGCTTTCACTTATTTGACACAAATTCTAATGGCTGATGTCCCTCCTCAACCCACATACTTCAATTTACAATCCCCAGTGGAAATGTACTGAGAAGAAGTTTATTTTTCTCCGTAATTAATTTATTCATTATGGTCAGGGTTTTACACTATGACTAAAAAGAAAAACAACAACAACAACAACAACAAAAAAAAAACAAACAAAATAAAATAATAAAATAAAGAGCTGAATGATATAATAGAATTATATATTCTATATTTATGTCTTTTACATTACAAATTGTAACATTCTATATTATTTTAGAAATGTTACACTGTCCACTTGGTGTGGAGTTTATTAAAACATGATATCCTGATTATTTTCTCAGAAGGTTAAAGACTGCTATCGGTTATGAACTGTTTGTTGGGTTAAGCAACACTGCCATCCAGCGGAATTGAGATAAAATATACTTTTTCAAAGTTTTTCCATCAATTTTCAAGTTTCTCCAGGGGAAGAGAGCTGAAACATATGGAATTATTATGTTGTTTAATTATTTATTTGAGAAAACCATGTACTAACACTTATTGCTGTTATGAAAAAATGTTCTTACTGTAATGTATGTTAAATCCTTTTTACACAACTCAAGTCAAAAGTGAGCATAATTAGGCCTTAATATGCACTTTTTACTTCGAATGGCAAAGCACGTAAATTGAGATTTATGAAATTGCCACTTGGTTTTGAATTAGAATGTTACCTTTACAATTTAGCAACACAATTAGCTATTTGACTTAATATTCTAGTGCTGAATAAAACTATTGCTTACAATATTATCAGATTTATTTGTAAATACGTTTTAAATATATATTTGAATAATTCATATTTTCTTTTGACATAGTTTTTAGCATACATAAGTAAAGGTTTTAACATTCTAGATACATAAATTACCTCAGCTTTCCAAATGAATAGCTACGGATGTGCCGCCGGTCATGTGATCATCATTAACGTCAAAATTGTATCCTGTAAGAGGCCTTCAAAAGTAATTCGTTAACGGCTTTCGGACTGAGTTTCACAAATCGACCCTTTCTTCTTGCTGCATTCCTCCTCCACCTGGAATTTGTCGAATATCGTCGTTTCATAATGATTTACCGCACCATAAACGCATCCTGATTACGCCAGAGACTGCGCGGGAAATTTAAGGTGCAGTGAGATTTTAGGTGTTTTTCTTATTATATAAGTTTAAGTGTGAGCTAGTAATTTTCCGTCTTATTCTGGATGCTTTACTGGAAGTAAGTGTGAAACCTGTGCTCTCCTAGGGATTGTTTGCCTGATAAACATATTATTTCCCCCCTCACATTCCCGTTTAAAAGTTGTTCAAAGTATGATGGCATGTAAAAATAAAGTGTGACCATGGACCGCAAAACCAGTCACATGTGTCAATGAATAAATAAGCATTGATGTATGGTTTGTTATGATAGGACAATATTTGGCCGAGATACAACCATTTGAAAATCTTGAATCTGAGGGTGCAAAAAATCTAAATATTGAGGAAAAACATCTTTAAAGTTGTCCAAATGAAGTTCTTAGCAATGTATGACTAATGAAAAATTAAGTTTTACGGTTATATTTACGGTAGAAAATGTATAAGATATATTCATGGAACATGATCTTTACTTAATATCCTATGACTTTTGGCATAGGATATTAAGTATCCTATGCCCCTTTTTACACACGTAACGCATCATGGGACTGGTGTTTTTGAGAAGGAAAAAAAAAAAAAAGGAAGCGATGCTGCTTACAAGCCGCTAGATGTCAGTACAAGACTAATGTAAATGTTACAAATATTACAAAAGATTTACCAGCTTTTGCGTTTCCTTTCAGTGGTATGGTATCAATCACATAGATTAAATATTGATTCAGTGTTACTCTTACATTAAGCCTGAATATTAAACAAAAAAAAAAAAAAAACAAGATTATTAAATAATAGTGGCAGTGTGTTTGAGTACAGATCCTCAATGCAATTTAAATCTCACAAGGCACCCTATTCAGTGTGTGTGTGTGTGTGTGTAAGCAAGCACTGTAACAGATCATTACCCTTGATGAACTGCGACCAGTTTTATTGTTGAAGACATGAATGATACATTAATGATTTGATTATGACTGTAAAGAATAGCTTAAAGAGAGTGTAATTAATGGCATGATTGGGCAGAAGAGAAAAGGACACAAATGTGCGTTTTTCCCCCTCTCTGGATTAGGGATGTAACGATAACCGGTTTGACGATAAATCATGATAAAATTCTCCACGGTTAGTATTACCGTTTCATCTTTTAATTATCATTAAAACCGTATTTGATTACCACGATTTGAACAACTTATGATAAATATATATTGTACAGCGTAAAGCAAAGTTTAAATAACAGTCTCATGTGCGCAGAGCACGCAGAGTAACAGTTTCGTTTTGAATAGAAGAATGACGGAAAGATGGGAGGTTTTAAAAGGGTGCTGAGGGAATATACAAATGAATATAGAAATGAATGAATTATATGAATGTACCTCTGATGGTTCTGACTGTCTTCAGAAAAGATTCGATGGCATTGTGTTTTGATCTTCATTCCATGTAATACCTAATAAAGTAGTGTTCTTAATCGCAATGCTGCTTTGTCCACGGAGTTTACGGAAACAGCTGTAACTTTGCTGTTCCACAAGTGCCGCCTAGTGGCAGAGAGTGGATTTCCATTGACTTACAATTATGTTCAGCCTGTTTGCAGTTTTTGTCTAGCTAAAACGGACCGAATTTTCATGCACTGCTGTCATCTTAACTAAAAAAGACTAAAAACAAGGATTCTATAAATTTAAACAATTCACATAATACATCTAGAATTATTTAGATAAAATACATATAACATTTATTGATTTGACTTAACCATTTTCTTTATTTAAAGGCTGAAATGTGAGGTTTACCATTTTATAAAACCTTTTCAAAGCTTTATTTGAACATTTCGAACATGTTATTAGGTAATGTTATTGTTTTAGCGTTTGTAAAAACAGAAGTCATTTTATATGTTGTTTGTTGATTTGAAATATAAAACTTTGAGAAACAATTTATGTGTTAGTACTTTTTAAACATTTCCAGCATATTTTAACAATACCGTGATAATATTGATAACCGTGATCATTTTTGTCACTATAATCGTGATAAGAAAATTTCATACCGTTACATCCCTACTCTGGATATGTTGATTGCCAGTATTACAATAACTATAACAACTGATGTGAATTTTGATGTGTTCTTCTGCTGTCCGATGTATGAAAAACCATTGCAATTATCACTTTTTTTCCATTTCATATACACTACCAGTCAAAAGCTTTACGATTTTTGTTAAAAAGTATCTTCTGCTCACCAAGCCTGCATTATTTTGATCCAAAGTACAGGAAAAACAGTAAAATGTTTTTTTCTAGTGTCACACGATCCTTCAGACGTCATTCTAATATGCTGATTTGCTGTTCAAGAAACATTTATTATTATTATTATTATTATTAAAACAGTTGAGTATTTTTTTTTTCTGGATTTTTTAATGAATAGAAAGATCCAAAGATCAGCATTTCTTAAAAAAAAAATAAAAAAATAAAAAAGCTTTTGTAACATTATACACTATACCATTCAAAAGCTTGGAGTCAGTGTTCTTCTGAACTTTATATTTATCAAATAAACCTGAAAAAAAATAAAAAAATAAAAAAACAATAATAATAAATAATAATAATAATAATAATAATAATAATGTTTATTGAGCAGCAAATCAAAATATTAGAATGATTTCTGAAGGATCATGTGACTGGAGTAATGATGCTAAAATTCACCTTTGAAATTACAGGAATAAATTACATTTTTAAAATGTATTCAAATAGAAAAGAGTTATTTTATTTAGTTAAAATTGTTCACATTTTTACTGTTTTTGTGGTACTTTGGATCAAATAAATGCAGGCTTGGTGAGCAGAAGAGTCTTTATTTATAAGAAAAAAAAAATCTTACAGTTCAAAATTTTTGATTGGTAGTGTATATTAATGTTTTTATTAATTTAATTGAATACATATTATACCAAAAAATACCAACCCAGTAGAGAGTGCCCACCATGTCAGTAAAGGCAAATGTCACAAATACTTGTACAAAAATGATGATGAATGTCATGTTTGGGACTAGCTCAATCTGTCATTCAAAACCACAGCTAGTCTGACCGCAAAATGCTTCCCCTCCTTCCTTCTGAAAAGTGGAACCACGATCCACTCAAATATTACACCACACATTATCATTTACTTTTTTATATTGTATATGCACACTATTATTGTTTCTACTAATTTCACATTTTATTAGTGAATAAAACCTTTGGTCTAGCACATGAATACAGTGATCAACTTTTTTTTGTAGTGCTTTGTCATTTCTAGTTCTCCTTTAAATAATTAAAAACATCCATTTAGACTTTTGGTTTCTGATGCACCTGCAATTTGATTGTTTACTTTCCCTGGAAACCTGTTGCTTTGTAAACAAAGCCTTGCATAAAGTGCTAATTGTGTCTGGCATCAAACATTGGCAATCAGACTAATGTGATTGTGATTCACCTTTGCAGTTGCTTTTGTGTAGGCCAATATGCTGCAACTTTGCTTCTGAAAAGCACAGCCGACATCTAATGATTTTAATGACCTACGCTGGTCGAGTATTAGAATTTCCTATTATTCTAATGAACCACATGATAGTTAGTACCAGTTGCAATGGGCTGCAAACCTGTTCTGATAAGATTGTGAACAGAAGGGGGGGAAAAACTTGGTAAACGTAAATAACTAATTATATAATTGTACATATTTATGATAGCTAAATAAATAGATGAAGATTTACAAGAGAAAAAGAAAATGTCTTCTCATGTTGCTTTGTTTTGAATCAAACTTTATGGTATTTTGGCCAAAATTAATCTGTCATTCGGAAAAAGCATGCCAATGTTGTCGTGCCATGCCCTCATTCTCAACTCTGAACAAAAATACAGATTCATTTATGAGATGAGAATACACAATTAGACTAAACATGGTCTGTGCCAAACACAAAGTGTTTTGTTCAGTCAGTTAGAGGCTGCCAAGAGCATAAATCCATTGAAATTCAAAACATTTAGAAACTGAACACTCTATACAGTATGTGCAGTTTAACCTTAGCTTGTTTAGGTTGAGAAATGGCAGCTTAAACTTTTGAACTCTCAGTCTGTTCCAGCCATAATAAATGATTCAGGCAGCTAAGTTGTTGTCTTTTCAAACAAAAGTGTCCAAAAAATAATGTATTTTGGCTTCGTATGGCTTAGTATAACGTAAGTTATGTATCTTATGAAATATGTAGTAGAACACCCATGAAAGATTTCCATTATTTAAAAAATTCTACATTGTTTTATATATATTTTGGACTCTAGTGAGCATCAATACTTCGCTGGCATGAAATGGTTGAACTCCGTGAGCTACTGGAGCTACCTGTTGCTATTTTTACTGCAACACAACTTGGGATACACAACTTGGAAAATAAAGAGGTCGGCCCCAATAAAAAACTAGAGGCAGCTCTAAAAGAGCAGCAAAGCAGAGGGACACTGCCAGAGAAGGTAAGAGAAGGACTGAAAGAGTCTGTTTCAGGAGTGACAACCGCATTTAAATGCGGGAGTGAGTCCCGTTAATTATCGTTATAATCCAGTGAGATTTTTGTTTGCACAAGGAGTCTGACAAAAGTCAGTGCTCCACACAGAGATCTGATCTCATCATCATCCAGTCTGTCTGGAATGACATGAAGTAACAGAACAAACTGAGACAGTTTAAAATCCAGAAGAACTGTGGCAATGTCTCCAAGATGCTTCAAGAAACCTACCTGCAAAAACTATGCACAACTGCACCTAGGGCAAAACCTACTTTAAATTGAAAAAGATGGTCACACCAAATGTTGATTTCATTTAGTTAATAGAAGTTAATTGATAAATAAAATCTACTTATGACATTATTTTTGACAGCATCCTCATTTATTTTATTATTATTTATTTTATTTTTTTTACACAAGTGCCTAAAAACTTGTATTGTAGCTTTGCAGGTAGGTTTCTTGAAGCACCTTTAAGACGTTGCCACAGTTTTTTTCTGAATTAAGTCTGTTCTGTAACTCCATGTCATTCCAGACAGACTGGATGATGATGAGATCAGATCTCTGTGTGGAGCACTGACTGGTGTCAGACTCCTTGTGCAAACAAAAATCTCACTGGATTATTACAATTAATGGCAAAATGAATATTTGGAAATGTAAATGTAATATTTCATACTTTAACACTACAGCAAAAAATAGCTGACTTAAAATCATTTTTTGTTGGTGAAAATACTAGTGGCCTATAACTTTTTCACAGTATTGTGTGTATATGTGTGTGTGTGTGTGTGTGTGTGTGTGTATATATATATATATATATATCAATTGTTAATGCTGCCAGCTTTAAAAGAGTATCCCAACTATGCCTGAAGCCACAACAATTTGAGGGTTCATTAATTACATTTTAAAGTATAGTTTATTAACAAAAATAGATTATCTGCAGCTTGTACGTGGCCACTGTGCAGCTTTAGGTTGCAATTTTCAGTCGAAGGGCAACAAAAGAAGCAATTAAAGTCTTCACTGCTTTCCTAACGATAAGAAGAGGAGAAAGGAATGAAGAGATGCCTGTGGATGAATAAAACTTCCTAAAGACTTGCGTGTTTGTTCTCTCGACTGCAGCCCTGAAGCCTTTGAGGCTTTTAGTAGACCACAGCTACTGATGGAGCTTATAAACAGCAGAGACAAGAAATGCTAGATGCCGTCCTGGAGGTATGTAAAAATGCTGTCACTTGTCAAAAGACTTACTCAGTGCGGATTTTGCTCGATATCTGGGGGTGTTTAGGCTTCTTGTGGGGAAAAAAAAAAATCTATGGCATGGCATTCGATTTAAGCTTGCGCTTACATTCATCACCATATGTAAGTTCTTTCAGCAGCTGTGGTCATCATATCAGTATTTTATTTTAAGAGATTTATTGTAAGTTGTGTTGCTGTAAAAATAGCAACAGGTAGCACCAGTAGCTCACCAAGCACAACCCTTTCACTGTTGAAGAAAATATTGAAAGTGCAGAATTATTAAATATTCACATAATAATTTGTCGGTTTAGTAATGTTCGGTACACTTGTCTGGAAGTGTTACAAAGTTGAGACTGGAGTCAGTGTTGCAAGATAGCTTCACGTAATTTAGCTGTGAACCACTAAAGGTTCTGGGGCTCCTGTGGCGTTAGATCATAAACAACATTAATCCTCTGTTAAGCAAATTAATCCATGTCATGGATTAAACAGTATTTTGAAAGAAAAGTACAAAGACTTGTTTCACAATTTGGGAATCGACCATTGAGGCAGGTGCCTTTCACGCAAAACGGAACATTAATTGCATGACAGCACATTAAATCAAGGGCAGCCCCCATGGAGCGAAGTAACTGGAGTTAAGTGGTTTACTGAAAGGCAAAAAAGCCAAGTTGACAAATTTCTTTTGTTTGCAAGAGAGACATTTTATAAACCCTACCTTCCCTTTTATCAGTCCTTTGCAAATGTTCTGTACACATTTTAGTTCCTTTTTTCCTGAGTGAAACAGGATATTTAGTGAGGGGGAAAAAAACAGAATGAAACTTTTAATAATCTAAATATAGGGTAGGAATGTATTTATTGGATTACATTTTGTTCAAAGATTGTGAAAACACTTCCTTTAGTTAACATTCACTGATGAATCATGCATAGTAAGACCAGGGATATGTATTAATAAAGTAGAAAGTCAACATGAAATCAAGATTTCACTTTTAATTCTTGCTTTTTTATGTAAAGACAGGCATATTCTGCTTGTTGCCAATTCCACACATACACAGCAGTACGAAGACAAAATTATTTGAATCAATATCCCATTGAATCGTGAGGCCAGTAAAGATTTACATCTCTATTGCATGGCAGGAAAAATAAATAAATAAAAACAATCAGTCAGTTAAGGATTGGATCATGACACGTGGAATTATGAATTGTGAGTAGCCTACATAATAGGCTTAACCAGTGGTGTAGTGGAGGGTATACGCAGGTATTCGGTGTATACCCACTTTTTTTATCCAGCGACTTTGCGTATATCCACTTCTAATACTCCCTGATGCACATCATTCAGTAGTGTCTTGCATTAGCCAAAATCATGACTGTCCACCACATCCAGTCATATGTGAATAAATGCAAATATTTACTAAAAAAACCCAGTAAAGACAGGGATGATGCGGTCAAGACCGTGGCGCCGGCTTGCTTTTAAATATTTTTGATGATTGCGCCTGATGCGCCCGCGACCGCTATGTCTCCCACTCCCCAGACACTTGACAAATGAAAACAATGTGTTCTAAAATTATCGCAAAATATCAAACTTGTTTTTATGGACACCCATTTCTGCCACTGAATAAAAATAAATAAATAAATAAAAAAACATGACTTTATCTCAGAACTGCAGGATACAAACTCTTTATATACAAATTCTTTTTTTCTCAAAATTGCTGTTATTGATATAAATGTGCAGTTGTGAGTTATAAAGTCAGTATTGCATGATTAATCATTTGACAGCGCTAATATATATATATATATATATATATATATATATATATATATCATATATATATATCATGCAATACTTGAGTTTATACCTCACAATCAAAACTGTGAGATATAAACTCACAATTCTAAGAATATATCAGTCTTTTTTCCTCTTAGAACTGGACTTTATAACTCGCAATTATATATCTGCCATATTATATATTATATAAGTCAGAATATTATATATTATATAACTCAGAATAAGAGACATATGCAATTTCAGTATTTACCTATACCTTGTTCTTTTATTAAACAGTTAAACAAACTAAGTAGTATCTTATTTACACACTGGTATTTTATTTCTGTCTGTACATGGTTAAGCACAATTTCTCATCCGCGAAAACACAGTCGGGATCGCGGAGTCCATTCATAAAAACGGAATACTCTATACTCTATAGCGCAGAATGCCCTGGAATTCATCAATTTTTGGATGAATAAATCAAAAGTAAAAGGTATAAAATCATGGCAAAAATCATGTAATGTATTCTAGCCTTAATTTCAAAGCTTGCTACTGAACGGTTAAGAGAAAAAGTGAGAATTTGAATGTCAAAATTGTAATTTAAGCGCTGTACAAGGTCTTTGAACAGTACATTGAGTATCAAGATACTAAAGCATAATGAGATGACCTATTTCAGTACCTCTCATGCATTCCGTGAGGCACCCTTACTTGGGAGTTCAGAACCTCAGTGACTGAATGTCATCATCTAAAATAACCTTTTCAATGACATCGTGCCAAGAAGTCATTTGTTTTCGATGAGAGTTGGCTAAAAGGTCAGATACTTGAAATCTAGTGTGAATGCACCTTAACAGCTACAGGTACTAATCCATAAATAAAGCACTCAACACTTTAATACACCTTTTCAACCCAAATGAACCAGGTGCTAGTTCTGAGCAAGTGCCATTGCCTTCCAGTCCACGCAGCGCTGACACATCCCAAACAAGCCTAATATCAACAATGGTGGATGTTGGGTTGCAATTGATGTTCATGGCTTTGCGAATCTACATCGGCATTCAAACATGGCAAATCCAATGTGTTTACCTGCTATTTCAAAAATAGTTGGTCAAGATAACCCTAACCCAGCCCCTGATACATGCAGTTCTTTCTTCTACAGCTGCAGTGTTTTGGTGCTACTTACGAACCGCTTTTCCTGACTCAGAAGTGGTGCTTTGGGTGTTCAAAGACAAAAAGCTCTGGCTCCGAACCAGCACTCAAACTGCCTTGGTGGAAAAGGGGTACACGATATTGAAAACCTGCCTCTTCCATTTCATGATATGTAGATATGTCATTCCAATCCTTTGACTCCATGAATACATCTCATAACTCTACCACATGGCTTGGAATGAAGGATGAAACTGGGCTTAACAATATTTATTAATGGCAAACAGGAAAACAGGTGTAGTGTTTGACCAGCTAAACCTCTCTGCCCACATGTCAACAACTTCCTGAACATGCATTCTATTGACAGTTTTGTCATTTAAGCATGGTGCTATTGTGTTTAGAATCACACTTGCCAATGCAATGTGACATTCCAACCATTAGATGTCAGTGTATCATAAGAAATGTCACTGCAGCATAATGATATGGTTTCTTTTCATTAGCAAGCCTCTGATGGTTTGAACTCACATTAAATTTAAAATTCAAATCAGTCTGAATTCATTGAACCTCTTACCAGCTCAGCTGAACTGGTGGATCATGTAGATTTAATAAGGGCTCATTTCCTTATACCCAATTCTGTTTTTTAATGAGCAAAGAGGTAACAGTGTCCTAATGAGGACATTTTCATCCAAAAAGAAAAAATCAGGATTTGACCATGGCGACCGATGGCTGTCTGAAAATCCACTCCTAAAGTGATATTGATTTTGTCTTTATTGATTCACTACCCCGTTCTCCTGCGGCCACGCTAAAATCTCTCCAGCTCAGTGCAACAATTCAACAGCCTGCGGATGATTGTTCAACACCTTGGCAAGAGCTGAGGTCAGAGAAGACGGTTGAGGAGGGAGGAAAAGGCCGAGAGAAAGGGGACATGGGAGGTGGAAACGAGGAAAGTCTGAGGAGCATTAACGAGCACATGCTCTTCAAAGCTATCTGCTCCTTTGAGACCTTCCTTAGGCCTGCTCCCTGTGGCATGTAAGTGTGTGTGTGTACAGATACACACACAGTAAGAATGTCTTTAATAAGTGAGGCATTGATCCGACTCCCACCACCAGGCAATTAAGAGTCCAAACTCTCTAATAAGCTCCAATTGGCTGGCCGGCAATTACTGTGGCAATGGCTGGAAGAGTGAGCATGAGGCAGCTAGACTGATTGGTTTCACTGGCCCTAATGCGATTGCGGTTCGTACCTTGCCGACCGCTCCACGGGTGAGCCGCGTTTGAGCAGTAATGGGCGCCCGGCTACAGATATATCTCTGCGAGGCCTGATTGCACCCTGCTGTCAATAAGCAGTCGCACCTTTAATGGGGACGAAGATTGTGTGTGTGCGAACGTGTGTGTATGTGTACTTAAGGGTCAAGACAGTGTCATGGAATGCTCCCATTACACCAGGGGTATATGGATTCTCAGTAATGAGACAAAGGTAAGGTTTGGTGGTTTATGACAGTATAGAAACATTTAAGGCCTGAACAGGTCTCCTGCCAAAGCTGGAAAACTTGAGGTAAGGAACATTCTTTTCTTCCAAAATGTTTATTCAGACATGCTGTGACCATAACGCTATAAAATTGTCTGACTTCCTGGTCTTGTGCGGGCTTTTACCATGCCACTGTCAAAAAAGGGGGCTTTTGCACCACATAGTTCTAGGAACTCTGTTCTAGGAACTAGCCAGCATGGTGGTTCCTAGAGAACCAATTTCCTCCTTGGGCCATTTTCCTGCTTGTATTCACACTGGCGGCAGGAACTCTGAAGCAGCCGACAGCAACATATTTATCCACAGCATTTCCAAATGTCAATAACCAGTGAATGAAGGATGCCATGATTGGAATTTTTGTTTTATTTTTTTTTGTGTGTGTAGTGGGTTTCATGATAATAGAGATGGAACGCAAATGCATAATTTGTGTGATTGAAAGAGCAAAAAGTTGGGCCAGGAGACAATCTCCTCAACATCGAGGCTGAGAAAATGACACAATGTTGCAGACAACAGGTAAATGCCGTTATCACTGTTTTCCATGTTCGTGGAGTAAATGTATGCGTTTGGCCAATCATCAGACACTTGCATCACTATTAGTTCCTATAGAACTGTTTTAGACTACTCCAAAGTAGAAGCTAACTTAGTTCCCCCAAACTGAGCCCCTAGAACTAAAACTGTTCCTAGTTCCTGCAGTGGAAACACAACGGAAAGTGGGTACTTCCGACAGTAGTTCTAAGAACCATAAAAAAGGTTCCTTTGGTGCGAAAGCCCTTGAACTGTACAATAGCAATTCACTTGGGTAGCAGCCTCAAAGAGACACCTTTGTCCCTGTATCTAACCCTACAAGGTGCACATTAGTACCGTAGAGTAATAATATGTACCCTTAAAATACTATGAACCTTTTAGGAGTAAGTAAGTATAAAGTCCCTTTGATGATATTGTGTATCCCAGTGAAATGCTGTTGTACCCCCTGAAGGGACAATTTATGCATATTTTTTCTGTGATGTTTTGAAACCAAGCATAAAATCAGACTATTTAAAGACGACAGGAAATCAAAATTGTCCCTATTTATGTTCTTTATGCACATCCCTGGCTTATTGTGAACAACTGATCAGTGCATGTTTCATACATCACATTACATAAGTTGTCAACACTCTTTCATGTCGACTTCAAAGTCTAATACAATTCTGCATCTTTCCCAGAATAATTTCTGTTCTTATTTTGTCGTAAACACACTTTATCGATGCAGATTTGCATCTGCGGCTCTACTGTACCATCTTGCTGTTGTGAGATCATAATGTTCTTGTACTGGAGGCATACTGAGACAGTCTGTACTGTGAAAGTTCCCAGACGCCTAGCAACAGCTACCAGCGCTCCCTTAGTCAGCTGCTTATAGTAATATCGACATAGCAACACGTAGAGCCTTTGAACAATCTTGTTAACCCTGTTGCAGTGCCTTTACCGGTAAAGCAGCAGTTGACATCACTTGCAGTGAGGTGGTTTTTGTAACGCGAGTAAAGGATAACTGATCTTTGTTGCATTATACTATATATCAAGAGGTCAAGTTTTAGCTGGATAGTTACTGTAGTTCTTGCAGGTGGATTTGCAAGGTTCTCTTACAAGCAACAAAAGCATTTATATTTACCTGTCTGCTGATTTTGACGTCACACCATGAATGGTTGCTAACGTAGGGCTTGGGATCGTGCATGTTCCTGAGGTGCCTTCAGGCAATGTCATTTTCTTGACGCTCCAGAGTGATTAGTCACATGACATGTTTCAGGAAAGGGCTGACGATTAGCAAAGATGGCAGCAGCTGGGTCACGTGTCCTTCCAGAGCTGCATGTGTGAGGGAATACTAATGGATTTGGAGGGGTTTTTAACCTCCTTCAGGTATAACAGTAAAGCCAAGCAGGTCCAATCCAAGTTCAGGGATGCTTGTCACAGTTGAACCTAGATCAGTAGTTCCAGTGCTCTGCACATTTTGTGTGTATCTCTTATCACTTTCTGCGTTTGTTTTACTCGACTGGAAGTGCTCTGGGAAGTGGACATCACAGGATATTCTGGCCTGATTTCAGTCTGAAGAGAGTGTATATGTTCCATTCAAAGGGGATTAACGTGTGCAAGACTGTGAATGAATGTTCTGAAGTGAAGTAAACTTCAACATATTTCTTGTGCTCAGGGAGTAGGGAGCACAGAACACTGTGTAGGAACCAGTCAATCAAACACAGTTCAGGTATGGAACTCTCTTTTAATGAGCTGGCTGTCTGAACCAGGAGTATTAAATAAGAGAGACGTGCAAAATATGCATAGCAGTGGTACGCAAGGACTAGAATTTAGAACCACTGGCCTAGGATCATCTATGATCCATTGGGTCTTCAACCTCTTACTTTACATAATTGGTGTTTCGGGAACACTTTATAATAACTACACCAGTGGTTCTCAACCACGTTCCTGGAGCCCCCCAAACACTGCATGTTTTCCATGTCTCCTTAATCAAACACACCTGATTCAGATAATCATCTCATTAGTAGAGACTTCAAGACCTGAAATGGGTGTGTCAGACAAAGGAGAGATGCAAAATGGGCTCCAGGAACGTGGTTGAGAACCACTGAACTACACAATATGCAGTTACTACTACTACTACAACTACACTAATATTAGTTAATAATTAGTAAATAGTCAATTCATCATTTATAAATCATTATCCCCACATTAATAGACAGTACTAAATGCCGCTATAAATGCTTTGTTCTTGATTTTTAAGCATATCTATAATGCGTTTAATAATTGTATTTTCATAATGTATAAATTATCAATTAATCATTTATAAATTAAGTATTATATTATTAACAGGACAGTTATTTAGCAGTTGTCAGAGGTTCATAAGATAATTTAGAAAGTGTAACTAAATGATTAATATACTTTAAATACACATTATTTAGACATACAATAATAGTTACTTAGTGTGTTAATAAATGCTTTATAAACACATATTCTTGTAATTGTAATTCATGATTAATTTAGGTTGCTATAAAACATTTAGTAGTTGTCAGTTACCTATTTTTGTGAGCTCATCTAAAGTGAAGACTATTTATGCCTCGTAAAACTTTTACAAAGCAGATTTAAAGGCTTAGCTATCTTCTAAACAGAAAAAGAAAACAGAGTGATACAGTACATAGAAATATTTATTTCCATATGCAAAAAACAAAACTGTACAACTGTACACTTGTTATAAAATGAAAATGTAATAGAATGTAATAGAAAATGTAAAATTCCTGTAGACCTCCAGAAAATATAAATTAGCAGTAACATGAACCTAAGCCTCTGAAATCTGATATAAAGAGTTTTTTTTTTCTTTAACCGTTTGTTGAATATACAGTATTTGATTTTCTGTTTCAGCTAATTCTGAGTTTTCTCTCAGCCATGAAACTGAAACAAGAAATCCTTCTTACTGCACCAAAATATCTAGCTTATTTTCTTTATTTTGGTTGCTTATTTTGTTGACGCATATTATATATAGATGTGTGTGTGTGTGTGTGTGTGTGAGAGAGAGAGAGTTCTGTATTACTGTGTTGTTTGTTTTCCCTTTCTGTTTAGAAGATACCTGAGCCTTTAAATCTCCTTTGTAAAAGCTTTCCAAGGTATAAATAGTCTTCACTTTAGAACTCACAAAAACATTTAACTGACAGCTACTAAATGTGTTATAACTACTTGAATTAATCATAAATTACAGTAGGAATATGTTAATGAAGCATTTATTAACACACTATTACTATATTTCTAAATATGTATAAATGTACATTTAAATAGTTCTTTGATCATTTACTTACACTTGATCTTATGAACCACTGATGACAACTACATAACTGATTTGTAAATAATGTAATACTTATTTTTGAAATGATAAATTGATCATTAATAAAGTATGAAAATACAATTATTAAACACATTATAGATATGTTTAAAAATCAAGAACAAAGCATTTATAGCTGCATTTATAAACTGCTTACTACTGTCTATTAATGTAGAGATAATGCTTTATAAATGATGAATTTACTATTTACTAATGTTTAACTAATGGTTTATAGTGTATAGTTATTATAGTGTTACCGCTGATTCTTAGGTTTACCAATGTTCCTTTGCCGTGCGAGACAAGTTGCACTCATTTTGATACCATATGAAAGCTGTTCAAGCCCTTTCAAAAACTGTTTTTATTTTGTCCATAGCTTGAACATAACAAGTTATGGCTATCTGAAGTTGGCTGATACCTATGATTTTCAGCAATAGTATTTTGAGAAAAACAGGATTAAAGTGAGACGTGTTTTACTTTCACTTTACGGGTTTGAGGAGAGATATCAGGAGCGCTATACTGCATTATTACACAAACAGACTAACGTCTGTTTCCTTTGTTTATCATGGGTATATTCTCTGAACTTTTGATCACCCCTTGTATCACCCCTATGTATAAATGGCACAAATAATGTACCTTGTAGTTGTAGTTTACATGTAGAAACGTGAGCACAACACAACTGTCCGCGCATTGTTTATATAACAGACTGTATCGGACTCCTCCTCTTAAGTAACTTCTTCATCCGATCCTTCATCTCTGGATGTGAAATGGTCCATTATATCATCGTTTAGGGCACTGACATCACCAGGATTGAGCAGATTGAGGAAAGTATCTTATGATATAAAAAAATAAATAAATAAATACAACTTTGCATGCCGTAGTTTAAACAGGACTTGTGGGAAATGTACATTGATACACCTTTATTAACCCTCTGGGGTCTGAGGTGATTTTGGGGCCCTTGAGGTGTGTTGACATGCCCTGACATTTGTGCTTATTTCAGCTACTTATAACATACTATTTGCCCATATGTATGTACTCAACATGCTGTTGGTTTCATAAGGATTACTTTATAACAGAACATTTGTTTTCGACAAGACTTGCTTTATTTAAAAGTAGAGATATTAAGCTTTCTATCCATGTACATAACCTGTCTGTGTGCTGAGCCTCCACCGAGTTAAAGATATATGTATTGAGGCGTTTCTAATCGCAGTGCGCAGAGACGCTGAAGACAGAAAAAACACCCTGTCTGTTTTCTTTATTTAAAAAAATTATAAAGTTCAGTTGTTATTGTGAGTGTACACAAAAAAAAGTATACATTTAACCATTTTGAATGATGTATAACTCTTATTTGTGTGACTAATATCCACAGAGTATTTTTAGTGTCTTTCGCACCGATCTTAAAAAAAGTGAGCTGGTCACGCCGGCGCGACCGTCGACCCCAGGGGGTTAAATATGTTACGTGGTTTATTTTGATAGGTATAATATTTGTTGTGTTTTGTTTTGTTTTGTTGTGGTGTTTAGAGATAGCAGCACCTCCGCAGCACGTTCTTAACATTATTGCTGCAATAAATCAAAATTTTACTACACTAAACAAATGAATTTTGCCAAGATATTTTCAGAGATGGTAGACAAGATGTTATAGAATAATAATTTAATGAAAACCTAATTTTGACAAAAAAATTGACATTCAACCTATTTTTTGAATTTCCTGAAAACGCCCCAGCGCGACATCCGACAGGTTTTCCCAGATCGCATCACACATGTTCTTTATTCTTACATGCCCTAATGCTGATATAAATGCAGAGGACTGCAATATGTCTTAACCAAGTGCACTGGTATCATGAGAGCATCATAAATCCTTTCCATTTCTACTTTGTTGATTTACTTAAGAGAGCCACTAATTCCTGTCCTACAAGTGTACAAAATGGCCCACGCTGAGGCTTAAATCACCAAATTACAAAGGGACAATAAGACTTCACCCTCAGCTGCTAATCCGAGAGCCGTGTTAATGTTCCCATTGTAATTTTGAAGGTTACCAGCAGGTTAGAAGCAATTTTGTCTCGAGAGGTGGCCTATACAGCTTAAAAAAAAAAAAAAAAAAACATTGAACAAATCTGCTATACTCGGCACTTAGTCTCACATCCTCTTGATGTTTTCTTCTAAACTTCCTTTTATAACTATATTTTTTCATAGATATTGGAAGTATTTGTTAAGAACATACATTTCTGGGATTCCAGCACTTCAGGTCAGGTGGTTCAAAGTGCTTCTTAGTATACTTCTATTAACCTTCTGCAACTTCATCATGACTGAACAATTTTTATTCCACCATTTTACACAAAAACAGGTTTTTGTGTACATACATGAACATTCCTTTCATTCTATCCTTTTCCTTCAGTGACCTTTATACCTTCTGTCCCTGTATCTCGTTATATCTTTAGCTTTCATTTATCACCACACAACCAGGACTGGTGGGCTTTCACCCTATATCACCATAGGTGCCATGAACTTATCACAGGAACAATATGGTCCTGTCTCAAATGGCACCCTTAACCCTTCCAGCTCTTTTTCGCATCACAGGGTTGTGGTCTACTGCACAGGTTTCACAAAGCAGTGCATCAGAACGACAAAGCAGGGACCATTCTAAGTGATATAAGGGACAGACAATCTACATAAACTGTATATATAGTGTAGATATATAAGGAGCAGTCGTAGTACAATTAAGAATGAATGGGGGAAAGTCACCTGAGAGGAGGCATTGATTCCATCGTGATATGATTGGTTAATAGAATAAAGCCTCTTGTGTTTGTGCGCATTTTGCATTAGTGAATCAGCCTAAATGAACAATATTATGCCGTTGATAGAAAGACTAATTTAAAAAAGCAAGTAAACAACTCATACACTTATATATCATCACTTTGTCAAGTCAAAATCAAACTGTAGGTGTAAGGGATTCAACCTTTTGTCAGGAAATACACTGTACCACTACACACAGTCCCTGGTCAAGAAGTTATACTTTGTTTTTCTCTTTACTCATATATTCTTTTTTCATTCTCGTCAGTGCGCATCTGTTGCAGTTGTAGTTGTGGCAGCAAGCGTCAGCATTTCAGGTGCTCTACTGTTATGGCTATATGTAGATGTTAATGGATATGACAGATTACATGAGAAAGGCACTGCTTCCTGGTGTCTCCTGAAAGGTCAACATTCATGTCCACGTTAGAGTTCTCATTGCAGCTCAGTATGGATCATCTAGCACACACATACAGACACAAAGCAAGCACTGGTGGGCATTTTCTTTCCTATACCAGTCTACTTTTAGCTTGTAGTTTCTCAGAAATAAGTATTTAGTCTTTCTGCGGGGAATTCTTTCGAGCTGTGACCTCATAATGTTGGATGATCCCCCTTCTGCCATGAGAGGAACAGAAAGAGAGAGAAAGTCAACCACCAGACGGACGCTTAGCAGAGGATAACAGTCAGTCAAGAAAATACTAGCACTGCAAGCATGGCAGTTTCTGGTTTTGAAAGGCCAAAGTCTGATATTCTCATATTCTAGGCTAGACATGTGAACACGCATACATTATCTCACAAAAGTGAGTAGAGCCCTCACATTTCAGCAACCATTTTAGTATATCTTCTCAAGGGACAATACTATAGAAATGAACTTGGATATATTTTAGAATAGTCAGTGTGCAGCTTGTACAGCAGTTGTATAGATTTACTGTCCCTTTACAGCCATTATTGTCAAAATAGCTGGCAACAAAAGTGAGTACACCCTAAGTGAACTTGTCAAAACTGTGTCCAAAGTGTCAGTATTTTGTGTTAGCACCATTGTTATCTAGCACTATCATTTTGGCCATGGAATTGACCAGAGCTGCACAGGTTGTTGCTTGGATCCTCTTCCACTCCTCTATAATGACATCACAGAGCTGCTGGATGTTAGACACATAGTGCTTCTCCACCTTCCGCTTGAGGATGCCACACAGGTGTTTAATAGGGTTCAGGTCTGGAGACATACTTGGCCACCCCATCACCTTCAGCTTCCTCAACAAGGCAGTTGTCATCTTGGTGGTGTATTTGGGGTCATTATCATGTTGGAAAACGGTTGTTCGGCCTTGTTTCTTGAAAGAAGGCATCATGTTCGGCTTTCTGTTTCAGAATGTACAGTACTTAATGGAATCCATGTTTCCCTCAATGAACTGCAGCTCCACAATACCAGCAGCAGTCATGCAGCCCCAGACCAGCACCATGCTTGACTGTAGGCAAGACACAATTTTCTTGGTACTCCTCACCAGGGCATCACCACACATGCTGGAACCATCTGAGCCAAACAATTTATCTTGGTCTCATCAGACCATAGGACATGGTTCCAGTAATTCATACTCTTGGACAGGTTGTCTTCAGCAAACTGTTTGCGGACTTTCTTGTGAGCCAGCTTCAGAAGAGGCTTCCTTCTGAGATGGCGCCCATGCAATCCGACTTCTTGGTATGGCCTGAGCACTGACAAGCTGACCTTCTACTTCCACAACCTTTAAAACAATGCTGACAGCACTCATGCATCTGTTTTTTGAAACCAGGTTCTGCACCTGGTGCACATAACGAGTACTCAACTTCGTTGATCGAACCTTGCATGGCCTATTTTGAATGGAACCCATCTTGGAAAACCTCTACATGACCCTGACCACTGTAGTGTAACTCATTTTCAGGGTGCTACTGAAACTCTAATAGCCTTTGCTATCTTTGTGGAGAGCAACCATTCTAATTCTCAAACCCTTAGAGAGTTCTTTGCTATGAGGTACCATGTTGAACATCCAGTGGTCAGTATGAGAGAATTGTACTTAAAGCACCAGATTGTAACTGCTCTAATACAAGATACACAACTTTGTATTGTCCTGTCAAGCAGACAAAAACACAAACATGATGAATAGGACATGTGGCTTTGCATGGTTAAAAAACATACTGATGTTGTCACTTAGGGTGTACTCACTTTGTTGCCAGCTATTTTGACAATAATGGCTGTATGTTTAATTATTTTCAGAGGACAGTAAATCTTATACTGCTATATAAGCTGCACATTGACTAAAAATTCTAAAATATATTCAATATTTTCCTGTGCAAACTGTTTTCTGTCCCCTTACCCTAACCCTACACCAAAACCAAAACCCACCCCTTACAGAAAACGTTCTATTTTAGATTTTCAAAACACTTAATTCTATATGATTTAAAGGCTTGTTTTTCATGGGGTCCCCAAAAATGTATTGGTATTACTACAGGGGACATTTGGGAATATTTGGTCCCTATAACGCAGTGAATACCAGCACACACACACACACACACACACACACACACACACAGCTCTCACACACAGAACTTAAATTATTACCAAGTCCTACAACTAGATTCAAAGGGAAACTTGGGGTAGTTTTGCTATCGCCATATCACAATATTTATAATATTGTTACATCCCTATTTAGTAGTCATGTAGAAACACCCTAGAACCCACCCACAACAATGTAGACTCATGATGGGTATAAGCACCACTTACACTGTCTTTATAAACTGTAGACCCACAATTAGCAATAATACTTAATACTAATAAAAGCAGAGAGGCAAAAGGATAATGGATAATAAGGGAAATGACACTATCTGCTTTGCATTATCCCTTTCCTGTTTTGTCCCAGATCTCTAAAGCACCATTACTTTTTTTTTTTTGCCTGCGTGTGTGTGATCAGCACAGGATCAATAGTGTGCGTGATATGTTTGTTGGATGTTCTGCCCTTTCACCTCTCTCTGACAGTTCTGGGACATGCTGATTTTATTTATAGCTCTCTTATTTTTAATAGGGGATGAGTTTCTGTCTGGCTGCTTCACTGTGAGCCGTGCTTTGAGTATGGATTGCAAAGGATCACAGCACAAAGGGTTTAATCATGCTGTAACTTAGATTGCTGTTCAATGTGCCATTGTTAAAAATGTGAAAATGAGTATAAAGGATATTGATTTTTCTTTCAGTATCCTATACCTATAACCTACAACATAGTACATGTTTAAAATCTTAAAAAAAAATAAATAAATAAATAAATCAATGTCTCTGCAAATTAATCCAAATTGCTTGATGCCATCTATTTGTGCTTTATATTAAATATAAGGCTTATGTGTGCACTTTTCTTCATGGCAACTCTCTGAAGATTTTAAAATGGTAATGGATAAGACAATAGCCGGGATTCCATCAACAGTTGCGAATTTAACTAATGTGCAAAACTGGAATATCACATAAAACATTTGCGAGTAAGCTCTGTTTCCATCCAACATGTCAAAGCTGTGCAAAATTGTCACTTCGTGATAAACTGACATTATATATCGCTAATAAAGTAGGAGAAACCAGTGAATACAATAATTTTCATATATAAAAAATTACCTCCGCTTCGGAGTGAGCAGACAAAACTGCAAATGCTTTTCGTTGCCTGCTGCACTGATGGATCTCTAACTTCTGCAATAGCAAAAAACTTGATATTTTAAGAACCTGTGCAGAAGAATAAAACAAAGCATATTTTGTTACTTTTTGAAACGTAGAAAGATTCAGTTTGAGCCCATGATTTTACCAATGCTGTCATCCTCAGAGCACACTTGCACAGTACTTTCAACATCTGGCTCATATTCGTGATCTCAACCATATTCTCAAAATCGTTGTCAGTGACTTCAAAGCCAATATTTTGATCGCTGGCAGTTTATTCACCACATCCACCATTAAATAACAGTGACATTTATATTTTATTGTGTACAGTATTTGCTCTGCAGTAAAGCCATTCAAACCAGTTAATTTTTTTGCTGATGACATTCTTTTGTTATATGCTTGCAATAGTTTCATTTGCGATATCTTTAAAAAAAAAATAAATAAAAAAAAATGAAAATATGTGTGTAACTTTAAAGAGTGCTATTACTGAACACATTTTTTCTTTAATTTAAAACACTTTTTTTGGTAGTTATTCCATAACATTTATATTTGCACAATTGTTCAGAATTGTGCTAGTTAACCATGTGCTGATTATCATTTTTAAGCTAGGTTCAAAAGTATATAAAATTGTCACTACCGAAACAGTCACAATCAAAATATTTGGTGTAGTTTCGATAGTGACATCTGTATGTGGTTTAAAATTTTGTAGTGTAATGTGGTCACTACCAAAACATTACTAGTTACAGTATGATAGTGTTTGGTTCAATGTATATTCAAACTAATAAATCCTTAAATCTGAAATCAGCATGATCAACGTTTTGCCTTTTACAAAGAAAAAAAAAAATATATATTAAAAGAATGCAAATGCAAACAAATCTTATAAATCACAATTGAGATGATGTTAAACTTGTAATTGTTTGTTTATTTATTTTTTTTTAAAACTCTTAATAAAATAGAAAATGTTTAGACAATGTGACAGACACATTTAAGGAGAGGGCAAATATTCCAAAACTTTCTGAAAATATGCGATTGAGAATCGCAGCATTACTAGAAATGTGTATCTTGGATTTTATACTATTATATTATTATGTCATATAACATTTGTATACTATATATAAAAGAGAATGTGGGAAAATACCTCACTTTGAAACCCCAGAAACGCTCAAAAAATGCAGCAATGTTAAACATGTCAGTGCAGGAACCAGCGGCCCAAAAATAGCCAGCGGGACATATCCCAGCAGGCAGTGCTGCGAACAAAACAGGTCAGCGCTGAAAGAGGTCTGCCACCGCTGGCCCGCTCTCTCTGCTCATCCAATCCTCCACTCCAAACACCTATGAACTTAATTATCAAATGAATAATTAATGTTTGATTGCACAATTCCCCCCGGCTGTCAACAGAGGATCGTTTATCATAAGATTATAATTCATTACTAATTGGTTTGGCATGAGGGTTTTTCATTAAAATAATTTGCTTATTAAATGTGCAAATTTTGTTAGCCCGAAACTTTTCCGATGATGGCATTTTGATTATGTCGCCCACAATGGCTTAAAACAGTTAAAGTGTGCATTGAATCAAATATGAGAGCTAAAAATATATGCTAACTTCATAACAATAAAGAGCTCTTTTATTTAAGTGGGTTAGTCAAAGCTGATTAATAGGTACATGTCCCTCTGATCCTGGGTTACAATCTATCAAATAGCCGCATTGTGAGATGCATATAAAGGTGAATTTATTTTTAGAAATGAGTTCACTTTTGGATAGATCATATATGGGTGGGTAAGGATGGTCCACTAGTTGTCCAGCAACTGCATTGCAAAATAATTGACAGAAAATGAATTATATCTCGCAAAAAGGAAGACAAATGAAGACAATTTGTTTTTGTTAGTTTTTTGCTTTCTTACTTGTTATAATAGTGGCATTGTTCATGTACCCCAGAAGCAAAATCATTTATTTCAGTAACTGATTTTTTTGAGTATTTCTGTGCCAAATACACACTTACAGGTTTCTTTACAAGTTGCAGATTTTTTTTTTTTTTCAAACATGGCTCTTCATGACGTGCTGAAGGGTGGAACTTCTTGTATGGGCATTTCTCTTGGAAGAGCACGCCCGCACACACATCGACCACAGCGAGTGCAAAAGCGTGCCCATCAACGCGCTCAGTGGTGTATAAAGTACCTAAAAGCCATACTTAAGTAAAAATACAAATATCTTACCAGAAAATGACCTCAAAGTCGAAGTTGAAGTCACCGTTTAGAACATTAGTCTTAGAGTATGTGATATTTATTGTACTTAAGTACTAAAAGTTTTTTTTTTTTTTTTTTAATCTTAAACGTACTTAAGTATTGAAAGTAAAAGTAAAAGAAAAGAAGCAAATATTTATAAAATGTTCATACACAGCTTAAGTAGAAAGGTTGTGTTCAATTTTAACTCTTTCTTCCATTTTGTATTTTTGGGTAAGAATAAGAAGTACCTAATCCGGTGTTTTTAATTCCAACATAAGAAAACATTCTAAACTCTGCATCTGAAATAGCATTAAGATGTATTTACACAGTTTAATGTATCTCAGAGGGGCCATGGATGCATTTAAACTGCAGTTACAGATGCAAAAAAAAAGTCAAAATGTGAAATTAAAACTGCCAGTAGATGGCAGCACTCAATGAGTGAGTCAATAAGATTTAACCGATTCATTTAAACGGATGATTCATTCAGAAACAAAGCATTTGACGGTGTTAATGAGTGAATCACTGAATCATTTTTATCAACTGATTTGTTCAAAAAGTTGATTCATTCAATAAGATTCATGAACACCATCCATTGCTCAGAGACACAAAACAGGGTTACACTTTATTTTGATAGTCCACTTTAGACATTCTACTAAGTGTAAGTAACTTTGTAGCTACATGTCAACTACTTGTCAACTACATATCAACTAAATCTCATTATTTGCAACTACATGTCCACTAACTCTCAGAGTAGACTTTAGGGTTAGTTTAGGGTAGGTTTAGGGTTAGTTGAATAAGTTGACAAAGAAATTGTTAGAAGACATTAAGCAGACTGTCTACTAATACTCTACTAACTGCTAGTTGACATTTTGTTGCAAAGTTAATTACTGTTAGTAGAATATCTAAAGTGGACTATCAAAATAAAGTGTTACCCAAAACAGTACTGTGATCTTTGTTTGGAACTATTTTTGTTGGCAAAATTGAGCAAAAACAAGCAATACTGTCTACGTAATATGTAAGTCACTTATTGCTTTACTGAACTTGTATAAAATAATTCTTAAATGTGTTATCATGCTAATATCTGCAGAAAAACTGTACATTTTTTGTGATATAAATTAAGTTAACAATGTTAAATTATATAATTATAAAAAAACATACTAAAGCATGTTTGTGTCAAACCTGCTTTCCTGCAGTCAGTGTTCTTCTGACTTCTGACTCTTTTGTAGTAAGTAATGAATATGTTTCGGGGAAATGTATCGGAGTAAAAGTATACATTTTAATTAGGAAATGTAGTGGGGTAAAAGTAGAAGTAGGCTAAAATATAAAAACTCAAGTAAAGTACAGAAACTCCCAAAAAATGCGTACTTAAAATAAGTACTTTAGACTCACCGGGGAAGAATGTCTCTAAAGAAGTTTGGTTTTGGTTGTAAGGCAAAGACAAGCCTGTTTAGCTTCCCAAATAACCCAGCATTACGTGAACAGTGGATGCAGTTTGTTTTTCCAGGGCAGAAACTGAGTTTTGCAAATGTGTTTGTTGATGAACGTTTTATAAACAAGGCCCAGTTCAACGCTGGATTTACACATCGTTTGATACTGAAAGATGGAACGGTCCCAGCTATAAAAGGTCCGGGTCATGATTCAGAACTGAAGATGCACTGCAAAAAATGCTTTTCTCACTTAGATTTTTGTCTCGTTTCTTAAATCAAGATTTTCTAGACAAGTAAAAATTTGTGTCTTGTTTTCGGACAAAATAGGTCAAAACAAGCAAAATACTCTGCCAATGGGGTAAGCAAAATAGGCCATTTTAATACCTGTTAGAGGAAAATACCTTAGTTTTTTGCTAAAATATTAAGACTAATTAAATGCGACATAATACACACAGTTTCACCCAATCTCATGTTAATCTTGAGTACCTATAGAGTAGTACTGCATCTTTCATATATCTAAAAAGCCTTCAGAAAAAATAAGTCAGAATTTAGTGAGTTTTTGCTTAGAACAAGCAAAATAATCTGCCAGTGGGGTAAGCAAAATAATCTTATTTCAAGCAGACTCCTTTTTTCTGAAAACAAAATAATAATTTCTACTTTTCTAGAAAATCTTTAATGATTTAAGAATTCTTAGATATTCTGGCTGGAAACAAGACAAAAAACCTAACTAAGAAAAGCATTTTTTGCAGTGTGGTAAGTGAAATGGCATCAAATGTATGTGTTTTTATTGGCAATTGTTGTGCGAGTGTTCATCAGTCTTTAGCTCTGCCCACGGCTTGCCTCCAGGAGCTCAGCTGTTTTCAGAGAGAATCGTAAAGCTGTATCTTTCTTTTGTAAATATGATAACACTAAAGGCTTTTTAGATATATGAAAGACACAGTACTACTCTATAGGTACTCAAGATTAACATGAGATTGGATGAAACTGTAAGTGTTATGCCCCCTTTAATTAGTCTTAATATTTTAGCAAAAAAGGTATTTTCCTCTAGCAGGCATTAAAATGGCCTATTTTTTAACACCAACCAGCAAATTTTGAAATAATTATAACAACACCTGATCCGTGTTCTCACACCTGTTGATTTTGGCAATCATATTTGTTGACAACTGCTGCAAGTCTTTAATGTAATGACTTTGACCCTCTTTAGCCTGAATACATTACTGTCTAAAATATATTGTCAAAAATAATAGCTTTAAAGATGTCTCCATGGGACAACGTAAGTGCACTCAGCAGTAGAAATAACAAACAAAACCCTCGACCACACAAGCAAAGCATCTATTTAAACCGAGCTCTGAGCTATGCAGCACAATGTGTCGACCTGTCAGTCACGGGAGAGCGGGGTCAGTGTTTAGCGGTCGGCCTTTGTGCTCTATGTGGCCTGGCTATCCTGAATTAATCCTGGAGTGGGATACCGGCCTAGACATGCCCTACTGGAGGGGGGGGAGGAAGTATTTGTAGGATGTCAGCTGAGCAGATGGAAGTAGACAGACACGGAGTGCTAAAGGCTTGGGAAAGTCCAGTCGCATAACATGCCTCTCGGAGTTGCATTGTCACTGTTGTTTAACACATGCATGCACACATGGACTTACCCACAGGCCACTGGGCTTTTGAGAGGGCTCAGTGACTTCATAACCATACAGATGAATGCACTTTGTGTATTGTGAAGGGGTGTAATGTTGTTTTCATATTTCAGAGGCACTCACACACACACAAATTTATTAAACTCGTGTCGTGGTACTCTTGTGAACACACATCGAAGACGGACATGGAAAAGAAGAAACTTTTTTTTTTTGGTGCACAAAAATTATTCTTATAGCTAAATAACATTAAGGTTGAACCACTAATGTCACATGGACTGTTTTAACAATGTCCTTACTACCTTTCTCAGCCTTCAACATGTCAGTTGCATTGTTAGCTCTCGGATTTAATCAAAAATATGTTAATTTGCGTTCTGAAGATGAACGAAGGTCTTACGGGTTTGGAACAACATGAGGGTAATTAATGACAGAATTTTCATTTTTGGGTGAAACATTCTTTAATGTCATTCTCATGACAAAAACTATCTGTTGGCACTTTTTCGCAAGATGCGAAATGCGCACCAATAAGTAGGCCTACATATCACTGTAGTTTCCAACAAAAATGAACACTAGAGGCGGTAAAACAGCGAGCCCTTGTAATTGTTTTTATACACCGTTATGATTAAAGCTCCATAGGTTTTGCTTTCCGAACATAACAAGCTTGTTTGGTAACTCAGCCAACACAGAATTGGACTTAGGATATGGAATCTTTGGGTACAAATCCTGTGAGAAACATGACTCACGATGAAAGCACAGAAAGATGAGAGTTCGAAAAACAAGCTAAAACTGCATGCTTGCGATTGCGTTTTTAGATCACATTCACTTTTCTTTATACTATTTGGGTAGGTTTAGGTGTAGTGCAGATAGTACGTTATTTTAAAGGGTACATAACGTACACAGTTTCACCTAATCTCATGTTAATCTTGAGTACCTATAGAATAGTACTGTATCCCTAATATCTTAAGTCTTTAGTTTTATCATATTTCTAAAAGAAAAAATACAGCTTTCCGATTTTCTCTGGAAAAAGCCGAGCTTCTGGAGGCGTTCTGTGGGCGGAGCTAAATTCGACGAGCACACGCGCTAAGATTGCTAATTAACAGACATTTGATGCCATTTCACTTACCATCTGCAGTTTTGAATCATGACCGGGATCTTTTAAAGCTGGGACCGCTCCATCTTTCAGTATCAAACAATGTGCAAATCCAGCGTCAAACTGGGCCTTGTATATGAAACGTTTGTCAACAAACACACTTGCAAAACTCCATTGCTGCCCCGGAAAAAGGAACTGTATCCACTGTTCACGTAACCCTGGGTTCTACAGGAAGCTGAGCAGGTTCCACCACCGATTAAGTCATTAAAGCCACGATCGAAAAAAACAAAACAAAAAAACAGCCGAAACAGTACCAAACCGGAAGTAAGATTTTCGGCAAAGAAATTCTCTGTCATTCGTCCTAATTATTTTTTTAAACTTAGGCCATGCTTAGCATGAGAATCCAACTCTTTAACACTGTAAACAACTCTGAATACATGGAACACCATTGTACCCCCCTTTAAACATCATGAAGCTTTAGAGTTATAGCGCCTCTCAATGGACATTTCAAAATCTGCGGTGACACATACAAAACCAATGTCACATAAACGTACCATATGTACGTTCATCTGTTCCGGGAAAAAAAACAACAACAATCATCTTTTAGCGCCACTTAGTGGACATTTCACACTGAATATGTCATGAAACGTACATGTGAAAAAGTTCCCACAGGTACGTTTTCGTTATGAGATTAAGTGCTTTAAATGCTAGGAGGAAAATGTGACACTTGGACGATTAATTTTGCTATACAACAAAACAAGATTTCATTCTTTTAAAGGTGACATCACTATTTAGACCTTTTTCAAAAATGTTAAACTTTTTACAAAGTCTCCCTTCTAGAAGCTCCTTTCTCTGCAGCTGCTGTTGTTACTTTTATTGTTACTTTTTTTTAATATATTTAAATATTATGTAATATTTGTTTTGTTCTATTGGAAAGCCATAACTCTGTAGGCATTGCCTACTTGAACAAAATAATCTTTCTGTACACGTGCACACACACAAAATTCGCACGATTTCCAGACAAAAGTACGACCACACACACACAAGCAGTGAATGGCGAGACACCGAGCCAAAGATCGATGGCGGCTATGACACTGCAAGTGACCCATAGTGTTATCAGCTCAAGCCATCCTCCCCTTACTGACAAAGTGAGAGATAGAGAAACCGGAAGGAGTAAAAAGACAGTGAGAAAGAGACATTATATAAGGAACCACAAGAACCTGTAGCCTTTTAAACGGTTTTAAGGTACTATTTTTGAAATTCCGTTTGTTGACGCTGCATGGTGGTGCAAATAAATCACACTTGATTAGGGATTTCTTTAAAGTTTTAGGTAGCAAATTTTGTAAAGTACATCATAATTTAATCATTCATATTTGATTTAAGTTTAAAGGAGTAACATTAACAGACAGTTTGTTATTAAACTCGAATCATATCTCTGGGATGAATTTTGTGTGCGTGTAATAGTTACATTTATTGAATCAAAGAAGTTAAGAGTGCTAAAGGCTGGATATGAATTTGATTGTTGCTTCAAAAAAAAAATATATATATATATCTGTTTTACTAATAGTGAAATGCAAGGAAATTAAAAACAGGCAATGAGAGACTGGTATAATTGAATCCACTTTGGACAACAATCGCTTGAATAAGTCAGTCAACGTTTTCAGCATAATAGAATTATGCTGTTAGTCTGATTAGTTTCAGCCTTGTCTTCTCATTTGCATCTCCCTCTCTTTTTTGCCTTTTGTGTGTGTGTGTTCACAACAGGTGAAAGACACTAGATGTAGTTTTTTTGCAGTATGCTAATTAATTGGCCATGGGCCATAAGCATTGAGTTTAGCTACTGTAAAACACGATTAGTGGACTGTACTAATGTGAAGAAAATAATTGCTTTTACTTATTTGCCAGCTTGATTTTACTCATATTGTGTATATCTAGTGCTGTGACTTTCTCGGATTAGTTATTCGATTTCCATTTGAGTAATCTCAAGTTAAAGACCCCATGAAATTGTTTGACAAGCTCTCTTTTTGTTCCTGTGTTGACGTATTTCCTATTGGGAAAAAAAAAAAATAATAATAATAATAATAAAATTGGGGCTGGACAATATAGCTAAAAGTTTCAGCTCTAAATCCACCTTATCTCTGACAATCACAATAGTCAAATATAATTTTTCTAGTGGCACTTACAGTAAACCTTCAAACTGGTTGCGAATCAGCAATTACTTTGGTAAAATTAGTAAATAATGAGTGTATTAATAAAAAAAAAAAAAAAAAAAAAAAAAAAAGTTTTTTTAGGGCTTGTTTACCAATTAATTAATTATATAAAATGTAACCGACCGATTACTCGATTACCAAAATAATTGTTCGTGACAGCCCTAGAATCTACTCTGAAAGACATATAGTCAAGCCGCAAAAGTTCAAATATGTCAGTTGATGCTAATATTGGGTCCTTATGCATATGCAAATGACATCTGCACAATGCTTAATGATGCAATTACTGGTTGGAAAAATAAATGATCCATTCATTCCATCTGTTTTCCGAACCACTATCACATGTAAATGTGTGTTTAAACATTTATTTTCTCAACTTACATTTTCAACTTATTTTCTAAATTAAAACAGACACACACAGACGCACACACAAAACAAACTCAAACTCATTGGACAAGTAAACCAGTAAAAAAAAAAATACTACAGTAAAACAAATAAATTAAGGAATTCTACATACATTGCATGAAGTAATCAATGTATAAAGACACTGCATGTTCTTCACTGTGTAAATTAAATATATTTTTTTCTTAAAAGTTACAAAAAGCCCCATTCAGACTGTTAGCCCACATTCAGCCTACATTTGAATGTGGTTTGGAATCGGATTTCTGGAAATGCGTTTCAGTCTGACCAGTCAGATCAGATTTAGCGTAGCTTTTTCACATTTTCACGCCACGTAAAATGTAAACATGTCAGGCGTTTTTGTGGAAAACATAATAAATATGTTTGCAGAAACGTGCTTGTGTTGTGTCAAACTGTAAGTCAACCGGGAAAAGACAATACAGCTAGTATAGACACCTCTTTGAGTTTTGAAACCAGCAGAGATGGCAGCGCAGGATAAAGTCGCACATTCTGCTTCCTGCATTTATGTATCTAGCAAACTGTATTGCTGTTTTTACCATTGGTTTCTATGGCAATGCTGTTGCGTTGTTATGCCAATGCTAAAAACGGCAATACAGTTTGCACATTCCGTTAAAGGAAAGAGCGCTTATGGACACACAAATCAAATATGAACAGTTGTGATGCACAGTTTGGATAGTCAGTTATTCAAATTAGATTTCATCCGGATATGCACAAACTCGGATTTGGGCTGACAGTCTGAACGGGGCTAAAGTCATTTAGTCAAGAGCAGTGAGAGATTTTCTCTCTTTTGTTCGATTAACACGAATGCCAGCAAGCAGGAATATCAGACTGCTCTCACTTTTAGAGCTGCCTAGATTCAATATACTATTACACGTGTTTTCTTTCTCAGCTGTTTGCTTTCATTTAAGACCTAAATTACTGTTTACAAGAATACTTGCACATAAAATTGTGTATATTTAACTGCTCAAGGCCTTTAATGTGGCAAAAATAAACTTCAATACTCATGTGCGCTCAGAAACAGTCTTTCAGACAGCTCACGCATATAGTGAAATTAGTTATCTTTCACATCTGATTGCCTTTTAACAGCTTAAAATCACTTTTTAAATGCTTAAAAACACATGCAAACGATATTTTTCTGTGACTATGGAGCGCAGTATCGTCATGTGAGCGTTTAACTGTGATAGAGACGATAGTCAAAAACCTCTACTGATTTCTCCCATTTAATCGCCCACCCCTAACACTAACATTTTGTTTAGTCATAAAGCTAACAGATGTGAATTACAAGCCACAAAACCCATCTTTTTTATGGGTTTTCTTTTCATTGTGCTGTGTACTGCTGTTATCTTCAACAACATGACACGATTGAACATTGCCTCTGTCAAATGCACACTTGTGCAAGAATCAAATCAATAACTGTAGGCCTTAATCCACCATTGACATATGTCTACTGTTGCATGTGTAGATCAAGTCACCTCCTGTGGCCAGATTGACCATTGAAGGGTAGTGGAATAGCTGTTAAATGGTTTGTAAATCTGTTGTCTGTAGGGCAGGCCTGTGTCCTCTGCAGGGCACGTTTCTCCCTCGTCAATTACACGGGCAGTCACTGCGAGACAGGGGAATAGACGGTGCCCATCACTCAGTGTCTTAAAGACTCGCTTATAGAGAGAGATGTGCAGCAACGGAGAACACAAAAAAAAAAAAACACAAAAAGGCCCAACATGGATTCCAAACATTAACAAAGTACAATGTGTAGTAATCCGCAGATTGTCTGTTCCAGATTATAAAGAATGAAAAATACTCTGATGCTTCAAAAAAGTGCAAACCAATTCTCCTGCTCTCTGTCAGAGACCATAAAGGCATAGAGTAGCAATTAGAAACTGTTGGACTGCAATAAACACGATCTTTATATTCACCCTATAATTTCTCTCTTTTTCTCTCTTTCTTTTCCCCTATGCCTCACTAATTAAAGTCCATTAAGAATGACATTAGTGACCAGGAGCTTCCTTTTGCAGCGGTGAGGTAAAAATAACCCAATTAAGCCACGAGTCAGTCAGACGTTATCAAAACAGGACGTTTGATTTACGTCTCTCTCAGGTGTCTCTCAGTGTCTATTATGCAGGAACGTTTCTTGCTGATGCCACTGAATTAGAGCCTGCAAAGTGAATTTGACTGCACCAAGAACATACCCCTGAGGTGCACAATGCATATCTTAATGATTCCTACTATGTGCTATGTTTTAATGTTCTTGTATCTTAATATTTTTGATAAAACACTGAACTCCCAGTTAAGTCATTCTGTTAGAATACTGTGTGTAATACAGGAATGGCTCATTTTTTCTCTTTTTTTTTTTTTGTAGAGCAGTCTTCCGATACTTGACCCTGGTTTCACGCAACCCTCCTGAAATTCCCAGTTTTCATGTTATTTCACCAGAGTTTCAATCTGACCTGAATCCCAACACGTTTGAATTACGTTAGCTCAGTTGGTGACGAAAAGCAGAAGCCCTCAATCTTGTAATCTGCTCTTCTTTCAGCGTCTTTAAAGCTTTCAGTCCTTCTACAATTGATGGTCTCAACATCAAAGTCATCTTCAAAGTGAGGCCTTGTTACTGAGTCATTGTTATTAAGGCTAACAGAAAAACCCTCCGATAGTACCAGATGCTGAGCGCAAGTAGAGAAGAAAGCACTGTAATGATCACTTTGTTAAATTCAAGTAGCTATTACTCAAGCATTAAATTGCGCTTGGATCATCATATAGAAAATAATATTGACCTGACGGGTATTTGCATGAATCTCCCATGCCTCCTAAGAAGCTAAGAACCAGTGTGGGGGAGTACATATTCAAACTTATCTACATTTTTTAGTAGAATGACACGAGTTATATATTTTTGAAATATTTTAATGAATTTTTTTTTTTCATAATCTTTTGCTCGAATGTCTTTACCTGCAGTGCAGAGGGTAATGGTGTGTTGAAGTCATGTCGGAAAGATTAAGTATGTGAGTTGAATACACATGAAAGGCACCGAAATGTCATAATTACAAATATTTTCTTTAAGACTTTTCACACTGCGCTTAACCCTGGGTTATCAACATTCTAAACACCGCTTTTAACCCTGGGTAAAGAAACTACACAGTGAATGTAAAAGTAAAAATAAAAACACAGAGCTTTCTAATGCTGCATTAATGGTGCTCTCGGAGACGATGAAAGACGAATCTACTTCTACTACTACTTTTGACAATATCTCTGGCTATCTTCGACACAATATAGGACGCAACTCAGCACAGGGAGGTTATCGCGGGCCCAATCAGTGACAGTGACTCTGCAAATATGCAAATAAGAACGTTAACCCGGGGTTTATAAATGTACAGTGTGAAACATCTGCTAATGATTACCCAGGATTAACAGATAACCCCAGGTAATGTATGAGCAGTGTGAAACATGATTACAGATAACCCAGGATTCCATTTATCTGGGGTTTAGGATGACCCAGGGTTAACAATTTCAAGTGTGAAAAGCCTATTTGAGTGGAAGATCTTAGATTCGAGTCAGTAAGAAAACATTGTGGATGCAATGGATGCAGTCTGTAGTTGTTGAAATGTATGAGTTTTCGTTGACAATAAAACTAGCTAAGTAGTATGACATTTGATAGTATTGTACAATTACTATTCAGTTTACAGTAGGGCTGGGTTCTGACACAAATTTCATAATTCAATTTAATTTTTTCTTTCACAAGCTTGCAATATTGAACATTTTGGATATATATCAGGCACAATATGCCAAATTTTCTCAAGGAGATAAAAAAAAATATATAAAAATCTTAAAATCTTAAAATCTACCTGATCTCATGACAAAAATGTACTTGTGGGAACTTTTTTGCAAGATGCAAAATATGTACCAATAAGTACATATCACTGCAGTTTCCAACAGAAGGGAACACTGGAGACGGTAAAACAGCGAGCACATGTAATTGTTTTCGTACACAGCTATGGTTACAGCTCCATATGTTTCGCTTTCCGCACGTAACAAGCTTGCTCGGTAGATCAGACGGAATGGAATTGAACTTAGGATGTGGAATTTATTTAACGATTAAATAGCTGAAAAAACAAGCTAAAACCTAAAACATGCTTGCATTCGCTTGTGGGGTTTAGATTGGGGTGGGTGATATGGCAAAAATATCATATCACTATTTTTTTTTTTCAGAAATATAATTTTTTTCACGATTCTTTGTCATGTTGGTTGTACTATTTTCTATTTTTTTTTTAGATTTATTTTTGCCCTTTTTTGGCTTTATTGAGATAGGACAGATCATTATTGACAGGAAGTGAAGTGGGAGAGAGAGAAGGGGGTAGGGTCGGGAAAGGTCCTCGAGCCGGGATTCGAACTCGGGACGCCGTAGCGCAACAGCACTATATGTCGGCGCACTGCCCACGAGGCACCAAAGCCTTCACATTGATAGAAGAATTACATTAGAGAGAAAACGAATTTCATTGTACTAAGTTGTACTCGTTCTTTTAACATAACTTTGGATATTTATTCAAGTTTATTTTGTGCACGCTTCGCTTTGCCGCTTGTTTCAACTGAGGCGCTATACAGTGATCCATCATTCTACAGTAAACAGCCCCAAAATGTAATTTATTGTGTGAATATTGTAATAAAATAGACAGAATTTGAAATCTGAGAGGCTTTGTTTCATATCAATAGTAACAAAGCACAAAGCTTATTGTGATTTATTTGATTGGATGTGATCTACAATGTTCTGTTTTTTAGTAACGGGCTACACTAATCATTCTTAAGATTTAAGAATCAATATTGTTTTTTAAAAAAGAGAATCAATTATAATTAAGAAATCAATATTTTTACGCATTCCTAATATACACCACTTTCACAAATTTACTAAAAAAAGTAAAAACATGCCTGATGTGCATTCTTTATTAATAATTTTGTAGAAACCGAGAGAGAGAATCTTCTTGCTTCAACCAAGATGATTTGAACACACCTGAAATCATAATTGCAGTTTGTAAATGCAAACCTCCCAGGAGGGTATAAATTTAATACATTTATTAAATATGCTATGTTCTCAAGTTTATCAACGCTATTTAATCTGCAAAAAAATGTAATCGCTAATAGAATACTACATAATTCACGAACTAGCACGTTAACACCTGTAAAATTAGCAGCTTTGCTAATTGTGCTGATGCTAATGTCCAACACTGCCTAGTAACAATAAAACAGTGTTGATTTGGAGTGCAAATAGATACATGTTATTAGCCAGGCTGTAGCTAAACTTAAGCTACAGTTTAAGAGTACCTTTCACAGCACTTCTAAGCACAAAGTAATCTCTAATGTGCTGCCTAGATTAAGTGTTTTGTATGTGTGTTGGGGTTGTGGTGGGGGGAACATTTAGCGACACTGCTAAATGTCAGCAGGTGCATTAGCATTTAGCCGCACTAGCTGCCTGTCAATCCTATTTTATCTTTCCCCACCCTCTCTTTCTGTTCCCTTCTCCCCCCACACCCATTTTCTTTTTGACCCCTTGATAAGCCGAAAGAATGAGTGCTTTATCAGAGGCCAGCCACTCCAAGTGATGAGTAATTACTCATCTTTAGCCAAACACACAGCGCACACTCTAATTACAGGCCACACCATCCGCACGTCACTCACTGCGCCTATGATATTAAGAGTCTGCCTGCCATTTACAGCTCATAGGTCTAATCCGTCGCTTTGAGCAGTATCTGTATTCGTACTCTAAGGGGGTTTTGTCTTGAGCCATGCTTTCATTAGTACAGGGGAGCTGTATTCACACTTAAAGTGTATTCAGTTCACAGCATAATAGTCACATCTAAAAACTAAACCTCATTAGCAGTATAATAATTCTGAAAACTGTCAGTCTGCTGCTTTTTCTGAGGCAGTGATGTTTTAAAGTCTGTTATCAACAGCCATTACTGAGCAAATCACATGGTAGAAACGTAAGCGTGGCAGCGGAGTTATGCAAATTGCCACTTGCTATGTATTATCCATTTGCTAACAAAAATGCTATCATGATATTTTGGACATTGTACCATGACAGTACCAGTATCATACACTCAGGGCTAGGCAGTATGTTGAGTCTGTACAATACAGTGCCTTGCAAAAGTATTCATACCCCTTCATTTTTTTCCACGTTTTATGTTGCTGCCTTACTGTATGTTAAACTGCTTTAAATTACTTTTTTCCACATCAATCTACACTCCATACATCATTATAACAAAAAAAAAAAAAAAAAAATAGAATTGTCACAACTTCGTAAATGTATTAAAAATAAAACAACTGAAATAAGTGCATTGCATAAGTATTCATTTATTTATTCATTTGTGAAGCACCGTTACAGCCTCAAGTCTTTTTGGGTAGGATGCGACACCTTTGCACATCAGCATTTCTGCCATTCTTCTCTTCACCTCTTCACATCTCAAGCTCTGTCAACATGGATGGAGGCTTGTAGACATTATTTAGGTTTTTCCAAAGAGTGCTTGATTGGGTTCAAGACCAGGCTGTGGCTGTGGAAGGATGTTCACAGAGTTCTCTCTAAGCCACTCTTGCTGTGTACTTACGGTCATTGTCCTGTTGGAACGTGAACCTTCTGCCCAGAGGTTCTGAATGCTCTGGGTTAAGTTTTCATTAAGGTTCTCTCTATATTTTACTGTGTTGAGCTTTCCTTTTTCTCTGAGTCCCTCAGTCCCTGCCGCTGAAAAACAGCCCCACAGCATGAGGCTGCTTCCAGCACACTTTACTTTTGGGATGGTACTCTCCAGGTGATGAGCAGTTCCTGGTTTTCTTCATAAATGATACTTGGAATTGAGGTTTATCAGACCAGAAAATCTTGTATTTCACAGTCTGAGGGTCCTCCAGGTGCTTGCAGATTCCAAGTGTGTTTTCATGTGTATTCACTGAGGAGAGGATTGAGTCTTGCAATACTGCCATAAAGCCCAGATTGGTGGAGTGTTGCAGTGATGTTTGTTGTTCTTTAGGTTTCTCCTATTTCCACATATGATCATGGAGCTCAACTAGAGTGACCATCAGGATCTCGGATACCACTCTAACCTATTCCATTAATTGCTCAGCTCTAGGAAGAGTCCTGATTGTTTCAAACATCTTCCATTAAGGGTAAAAGAGACTACATGCTTCTGTGAACTTTCAATGTGGCATATTTTTTCTGAACTCTTTCCTAGATCTGTGGCTTGATGCACCCCTGTCTTGAGCTCTACAGGCAGTTTTTTTATTAATTCATTTATTTATTTTACACCAGGGCTTGTTTTTTGCTCTGGTATGCATTTTTAGCTGTTTGACCCTTTATTAAGATGTGTGTGCCTTTCCAAATCCTACCCATTCAGTTGAATTTGCCACAGGTTAGCTCTACTAGGTAACATCTACAGTACAAGCTATATGGATGCTCCTGAGCTAAATTTCACCTATCCCTGATAAGGGTATGAATACTTATGCATTGAAATCATGTTTTTTTAATACATTTGGAAATAAGTTTTTTGCTTTGCCATTATGGTGTATGGAGTGTACATTGATGTGGAAAAATAAGTAATTTAAAGCAGTTTATCATAAGGCAGCAACGTAACAAAATGTGGAAAATATGAAGGGGTATGAATACTTTTGCAAGGCGCTGTAATATTGATATATTACTTATAATCGATATGTATAAGCAATACTGTTTATATGGTTTATACTGTTTATATAATATGAGTGCATCTGAAAAATAGCGAGGAAACACCCTTTTAACCACCTACCATGTCTGTTTCTTTTTTTTTGTACTCATTACATTTTTTTTTTTTTTTT
>CM065128.1:17960874-18030874 GCA_033026305.1 Cirrhinus molitorella
TAGTAATAAAAGTTTTTTAACAATCAGTAAAACACAAAAATAAAACAAATAACATTTTTTAAGTTTTATTCATTTTGTTTAATAGTTTAACAAATTAATTGTATATTTATTAATGAATTAAATTAACAACAACAGCAATAATATACATTTTTAAACAATCAGTAAAAAAAAATGATTTAGTTTAATAGTCTAACAAATAAATTGTATATTTAGCAATGTATTAAATTAACAACAACAACAACAACAACAACAACAAAAACAATAATAATAATAATAATAATAATAATAATAATAATATTATTATTATTATTATTATTAAAGCAGTGAACTCCAATAAAATGGAATGCACATATCCCACTATTTGTGCCACAGTATAAATACATTTGTTTAAGATTTGTTTTTATTATTATTATTATTATTACTACTACTACTACTACTACTACAGTGCACTGCAATGAAATGGAATGCAGGGATCCCATTAAAGCTATTTTTAAATAACAATCAATCTAACTATCCATTTTTTGAGCAAGTATTAGTTTAATAGTTTAACAGACTGTATATTTATTAATGCATTCAGTTGCATAATTTTCTGTCTATAAAATTAATTTGATAAAAATGGACATGTCTGACTCTGAATTCTTAGTGGATGAGCTGCAGGTTAGTACATTACTTGGTAACTTCTATTTTTTTATTTTGGGTAGATGTAAGCCTATAGCAGAGTTTCACGAGCATAGGAGAGAGAGAAAGGGAAGTCTTCCTGTCTAGTGATTGCTTTTGAAGTTGTTAATTAAACCTGCAACCATCTGGTTGCTCGATGATCTACAAGGGAAAATCTCAGCAATGAGTGAGATAAGTGGACCGACTGCATGAATAAATAAACAAACGGATGAATAAATAAATGAAGTGGATGGATACCCACTCTTAGTTCTTTTGTTTTTGTGAAGGAGAAACATGAAACCTCATTAGTGCAATTTCCGTCTTCTGTCTTACCTTGGAGATATGTATTCCTTGTGTGTTTGTGTGAGTGCGTGAAGGTATGCATTTAAAGTGAAACAGCTGCCTTTGATAAATGACGGCTAATGTATCCAAAGTGAACTAATGTATGTAATTAATATTAAAAGGTTATTAAATTATTATTAAAAAAAAAAAAAAAAAAAACATGATAGAGAGTGTTATATACGACCTTGTATTGTTATTTAAGTCTACATGTTTACATTTCACATTGAGTGCCATTTTGTGATGTGATGTATGTGTTATTTATAGCCGCACATATTAGATTTTTAATATAGGCAGACTTTTTTTTGCTTTCGTATTAATTGTATTTTTATTTACTCCGCTTTTATTGCGATGTTGCGCAGGCAGAGTGAATAAATAAGATTTAACCCACATGAATATTCATGAGCAAGGTTCCACTCACGCATTTTTCATTTTATTAAATACCCACACAGTGTGTTTATGGAGTGTAATCAGGACAGGGATTATGAAAACCTTCAGAATGATCATATTAATGCTGACACAGAAATCCCTGGAAAACGCAAAAGCTGAAGAAATTAATGTTGAGTGCCGATGAGAGACCACTGTGTGATTGTCGTCTTTTGTCTTTTATTTTCTATGCGATGAGATTAATTTTTGCTGTAATGTTTTTATGAGGTGACAAACGTTATACGACAATAAATGTGAAGAACAAAACGTTGTGGTTGCTGGTGATGTGGTTACTTCAGATTGGTCTGTGAAGTACCTCAAATCTGTGGCTTGTGTCTCTGCAATAATCCCTTGTCCCCTTGTCATTCTCAGTAATTGACCTGATATGTCTGCCAGGCCAAGATACTGCTAAAAGTTACTGCAAATGTGTCATTGTGACACTATAAAGTGATAACACTATGACACCATGTGCTTTTTAATATTTTCAGCGGTTTAACGTTATATTATCAGCTCAGAAAATATGTTATTTTGAGTAGAAACACCAGAAACCGGAAATATATAGCATTGTTCCATTTGTTCCATTGTTGTCGGATTTAGGAAAAAGGTGGATATAAAGGGATATGTTTAAGTTCTGAATAGATTAGCCACAGCTTGCCTCATTACTTGGCAACATTAAATAGACTGATGAAATATCCATTTTTCAAATATGATTTGAATTTTGTTATGTGATTTTGCCATTTAATTACTTAATTACTAAGTTTTGTTTTTATTTCAGTTGCAATACATATAATGCAGTTCTTTCGGGATTGTGTCTGTTGTTGGAGAGGCTGGAGCCGGATCCACTGATGCCTTAAAAACACTCACAACAAAATGGTATGTATACAGTACACTATCTATGTTTTTTTTATTCACTTTTGTTGTTCAACTTAATTAATTATTATTATTTTGTATTGTTTTATTGTTTATAATGAATAGATTGAGAAATACTAAGAAAGCTGATGTCAAACATAAAAAAAAATAAATAAATAAATAGAGGGAGAAGGTAGTAAATGATATGCATTTAAGGGTTAATATTTCATTTTGATATTTATATATTTATAACTTTCATTCAATTTTGAGGATTCAGTATTCTTTTATCAATATCCATTTTAAAAACTATTGGTTGTTTAACAGTTAACAGTTCCTGTACACTCGCTAATTAACCACTGCAATGCATCATTGTAGAAACTAACTCTTTCCAGAACATAGTCACATTTTTGTTGTGTGCACCACATTTGTTCAACAATATAGGACAGTTCCCTTCTGAGGGAACGAGACACTGCGTCCTCTAGGGTTTGCTATGGGGAATGTCTCCTCCATGATCTGTGTCTGAAGCCTAAATGTACTGTTGGGTTTGTGTGTTCTTCCTACGTTCCTACGTCCAGCGTTTCAGGTAGGACCTCCCTGTTAGTGCGGGACCCTCCGTTTTGCAACCTAATTGCTGGGTCTTACGTAGGTAATTTCCCTTCTTGCTGGGTCTATTTTACTGCAACTCCAGAGCCTGTTGGTCCTTTTCAGGTAACCTTCAGTATGACATGTCTTTTCTCACCTTAAGAATTACCTTCTGAGGTCAACCCATGTGCTCGCCCTGAGGGGCTTCCTGCTTCTGGCTATCCACCCATCTTTATGCATTTATCGGAGTGGGGACCCCCACTCGTTCGAAAACAGAGCAGCTCTCCCCGTGCCTCCTTTCCACTGGATAAAGGTGTTTCTGCAGAAACCCTTTTGAGTGTTAACTCTGAGGAGCAACAGATCTCCAGGTATGATTGGGCCCCTTATTTTTCTTTTCAGATCTGCGGGTCTGGCTGGAATAGAGATAGAAAACACAGACCGCTTGGGTTGGTAATAGCTAAAGCCCGTCAGGGTATGGCGATGCCCCCTCTCTTCGAAAAGGCTGGCCAACTCCTGGCGGATCAAGTGTTCTCTCCTGTTTCTCAGGAGTTACAACAGTGGTTCTCAATCCTGGTCCTGGGGGATCCTTGCTCTGCACATTTTGCATGTCTCCCTTATTTAACACACCTGATTGAGATCATCAGCTCATTAGTTCAGTTCATGGATCTATCTCCTAATGAGCTGATGATCTAAATCAGGTGTGTTAAATAAGAGAGACATGCAAAATGTGCAGAGCAGGGGTTCCCCCAAGACCTGGATTGAGAACCACTGAGTTAGAACCTGAGTTAGACAAGCACTAGCCACTGAGGTGAGTACTATTCTCTTTTCATGTTTAAGATGTATTACTTTACAGTTGAGGTTGTGTGTTCTGTCTGTGTTTTCAGGTTTAGAGCCTCGCTGTTGGCAGCACCCCTGGTCGCTGCCATATGTTTCCAGCATTGGTCTGGTTTGGAGAACTCGCTAATTTGTGTAACTATTGGTGTAGTTTCCTTGGATTGTTGGGTCCCTGTCAAATCCTTCAATCCCTGGACATCTCTTACAGGTAATGGGTCTCTTTGGACTAGCAGTCCTTTTTCCAGATGAGCTCTCTGAAGTTTTTACTTCACGGGATGCCCCTGGACATCCCTGGTTGGACACCTGGCTTTACACCCAATTTTCATGCTAGTGGCCTGGTAAATCGCTCCTCTGTGAACCGAGCTTGATTTCACCCTTTCCACTGAAATCTGGATAAAGGTGTTTCTAAAGAAACCCATTTTGAGCATTGGCTCTGAGGAGCAACAGCTCTCCATGCGTGATTGGGTCCCTGAATTCTTCCATGATCTGTGGGTCTGGCTAGAATAACGCTCTTGGCTTCTATGGAGATAGCACCACTTTGGGTTCATTATAAATAATGCCTCAGGGTAAGGCAACTCTGCGGAAGGGTCTCTTAAGGATTTGGCCCCCCTGATGGATCAGGTGTTCCTCCTTGTTTATACAGGAGTTAAAGACCTGTCCCTAGGCACTTGCCACCATTGATTTCCCTGAGAGGCTCCACTTCGCCAAGGCTGGATTGGTTAAAGCACGCCTTCTTTAGACAGAAGAGTAGGCCCTCCTCTCCACTGAGAGTTAGGCACCCACCATGTAGCTGCTGAATACTCCATGACAACCTCATTGTTTCTCCTTCCGCCACATTGAGAGGTAAGGCAGAGGTACAGAAGTGAGGCTACCCTGTTGTGGGTATTAAAGGCCCTTGGCCTTCTAGAGTTTCATAAATCAGCAGCGTAGGTCATCAGACCAATTTCTCTGCCCTTGTATGTCTCCCTTTACATCAGATGAGCATGGCAATGCTCTCCTCACTAAGGTGAGGTAATTGAAGCATGCCGTCTTTTGCAAGACTGAGTAGGTCCTCCTCTCAATTGAAGGTTACCTATGCTATGGCTGCTGTATACCCGTCAACCACTTTGGATAAACTGGCCACTTGCTGCCGCCCAATGTGCTCTCCCTCCACCACGCTGGTATAGGCAGAGGTCACATTATTATATTATATTAAAAGGCCTTGGCCTCCTGAGCTCCATGGACAGCAGTCTATTATTTCATCTTCCTCTGGCTTTGTAATATCTCTCTACTGACATTGGATGAGTATGGCAGTGCTCCCCTTGATTAGGCAGGGTCAGTTGAAACACGCCATCACGGCTGCTGAATGCTTGCCTCAAAGTGAGAATTGAGCTTTCTGGACAACCTTATCAGATAAGTCGGCCGCTTGCTGCTGCCTGATGGGTTATTCTCTCCTTGGATGGCTAGACATCTACCCCGCGGCTGCTAAATGCTAATGCTTTAGGTAATAATGCTAATTATCTGATGCCACCCATTGTGTCTTACCTTCGGCCTCAGCCCTCATAATATCTCTCCTGACATTACATAAGCATGACAGTGCTCCCTTTGCTGAGACAGGGTTGTTTGAGCACACCTGCCTTGGGCAGAATGGATAGGTCCTCCTCTCCATTGACGGTTAGGCATTCTACCCCACGGCTGCTGGATACTCAACCGATTATTCAACTGAGCTTTGTCACAACCTCATTGGATAAGTCGGCCACTTGCTGGCTCCCAATGTGTTTCACCTTCCACTACATTGGTTTGTGCGAAGGCTGCTTTGACCTTTTTGGGTTTTGAAACCCTTGGTCTCCTGGAGCCCCTAAGACAGCAGCCCAGGCCATTAGGCCTCTCTCTGCTCCTGTAATGTCTCTCCTGACATTCCAATGAGCTTGGCAATGCTCCCCTCACTGAGGGTCTTCTGTGGGCATGCCACTCCTAGGTGGAGCACATAAGTACCTCCGCTCCTTATAGCTCTGGCAATTCCAGGTTGTAGTCCCTGATGGGATGTTGACAAATCAGCTTATTTCGCTCCCCTCACGAAGTGAAGGTCTTCTGTGAGCATGTTGTCCCCTGTCAAGCAGTTGAGGTTCATCCTGTCCTGAGGGATTGAATCCATCTGCTCCAGGGCATTGCACCAAAGCTGCTCAATATTGAGCATTACAGTGCTCCCCTTTTATCGAAGGGTCATTTTGAGCACGATCCTGCTCCCTGAGAGCTTAGAACCTTCCTCTAATTGGGATTTGTGTTCTCTGCTTCCCAGAGCTTCCTTGTATGAATGGCATTTTAGTGTCCAGGCCTGCCAAGCACATTCTAAAATCCATGTGGTGGTAAGAACGCACACTAGCTTCTTGTGTTCTTTCTAAAATCATGCATTCAGCTTTGTACCCCTTCTTGAGATGTTGGGCTCTGGTTCCTTGGGCCACATTCGACTTATGTATCTTATTCAGTACTTCTGAATGGGGTGCCGATGACCATGCCCTACCAGCTCCCCAAGCGAGGTCATGCAGGGCTGTAGATAAACCCCTAGGTAACGTGCCAATGTCTAGACTACTGTCCTAGACAGATGGTTATATCCCTTAAAGGAATCTCTTTACTCTGATTCCAGGTTTGAGCTCTGCCCTAGGGTCTGGCTTCTGTTTGCTCTACCCTTACAGGTAAGTTCTTGGGTATGCAGCTCAGGCCTTTGGCCGAAGGGATTAAGTCACTGGCAGCTGCTTGGAATTCATTGGGGCAACACCCTCACCATGTGCTGAGCTGGTACTTAGTGCTTGCTTTTGTTGTTTAGCTTGCACTCCTCTTAGCATGGCAGCATGGTATAGCCCTTCCCCATAGCAACCCAGACTGGTACTGTTGTAGATTTGCATTTAGGCTTCAGACACAGGTCACAGAGGAGACGTTCCCCATAGCGACCCCTAGAGGACACAGTGTCTTGTTCGCTTCTCAGGGAACCATGGTTATATACGGAACCTGAGACGTTTTTAATGACGTCACACAGGTGGCGGAGTAATGCTGCCTTCCAGACAAGACCAAATCATATTTTTCCCACCTCCTGCTTGGAAACAATGTCTAGAACCTCACTTTGTTGAACATCCGGGGCAGATCGATCAACCACAACTTCAGCGAGGTTTTGACGTCACTTCTTCTAATGAGCATAGTGTGAAGCTACGTTGTGTCAACTTAAAAACATTACACATTAGGTTTATAAAATGTTACATTATTTTTTGCTTTTCATCAGCTGTTTTCAAAATAAACAGCATTTTATGTAATTGACTGGAATTCATTGAGGTTTGAAGTGGGAAATTTCAACTCGAATTTTCCCACTTCTGAACCTCTTCTGGGACGCGGAATATTAACTACTATTAATTCATCGATTCAATATCTCAGAGATGCTTCTGTAGCGAACATAGCAGCTGATGACTAATTCATTTTTTGGGGGTTTCTTTTCACTTTATTTTATTTAACTCTTGATTGCAAGTTCCCTTTTACCTCATACTTTGAGGTTCCTTTATGCATTTATACACTTGTGCATTCTTCAAAAACAGCGCAAATTCATATATATGTATATTGAACTGGATATATATTTCAATAAAATTGCTTTTAACAACGCTTTTTTTTCTAGAAAAACAATAGGAAGTTACCAGAAGCATCCAGCTACATGACACACAGAGCAACTCCTGAATTCACTTGAGCAATATACAATATATTACAGTAGGACATTTTCTGAATTATCTTCATTATCTTTACGTCATTTTTGCCATGAAAGAAAAATCGATACTTTTGACTCCTACTATATATATATATATATATATATATATATATATATATTTTTTTTTTTTTTTTTTTTTTTATTCTCGTAGTATTCTTGTAGTTCAGTTGTAACTTTATTCTTACAATATTTTGACTTTTCTCATAGTATTTTGACTTTAATTCTCGTAATATTTAGAATTTATTCTCATAGTATTTTTACTATATTCTCGTAATATGTTGACTTTTCTCATAGTATTTTGATTCTCGTAATTTTTCGACTTTATTATTGAAATATTTCAACTTTATTCTCATAGTATTTCAACTTTATTCTCATAATGTTTTGACTATTCTCGTAATATTTAGACTATTCTCATAATTTCAATTTTATTCTCAAAATATTTTGATTTTATTTGCATAGTATTTTGACTTTATTCTCAAAATATTTTGACTTTATTCTTGTAATTTTTCAATTTTATTCTTGTAGCATTCAACATAATTTTCAAAATATTCCGACTTTATTCTCGTAATTTCGACTACTCAAAATATTTCTGCTTTATTCTCTTTTTAAAACAAACAGCATTTTATGTTAACATGACGTGTGATTGACTTGAATTCATTGAGGTTAGAAGTGGGCAATTTCAGCTCAGATGTTCCCACTTCTAAACCTCTTCTGGAACGCAGACTATTAACTTCTATTAATTCATTGATTTGATGTCTCAGAGATGCTTCTGTAGGGAACATGGCAGCTGTTGGCTAATTATTTTTTTCACTTCTTGCCATTTTGTTTTATTTGATTCTTAATTAATTGCAAGTTTCCTTTTACCTTATACTTCAGGGTTCCTTTGCACATTTAAACACTTGTGCAGTCTTCAAAAACAGCAAGAATTTAGGATGCACTATCATAAATAAATAAATAAATATATATATATATATATATATATATATATATATATATATATATATATATATATACACTACCGTTCAAAAGTTTGGGGTCAGTAAATGTTTATTCATTCATTTTTTTTTTTTTTTTTTGAAAGAAATGAATAAATTGTTACATTAATAAAAAGTGACATAATAGATTTACATTGCTAGAAAAGATTTATAGTTTGAATAAATGTTGTTCTTGAAAGAAAAAAGTACAGGTTAAAAAAAAAAAAAACATTGGCGGCACAACTGTTTCCAAAACTGATAATTCTACTAATAATTCAGAATGATTTCTGAGAGATCATGTGACATTTAAGCCTGGGAAACTGAGTAACAGCTGATGAAACATCAGCATTGCATCACAGGAATAAATTATATTTTAAAGTATCTGAAAATAAAAACCATTATTTTCTATTGTAATAACATTTTGTAATATTACAGTTTATTTTTTGTATTTTTGATAAAATAAATGCAGCCTTGACTTCATACAAAAAAAAAAATAAAATAAAAAATTGCAAGTCTTACTGACCCCAAACTTTTGAACGGTAGTGTATGTATATATATATATATATATATATATATATATATATATATATATATAATATTTCAATTAAATTACTTTTAACAATGTTTTTTTATTCTAGAAAAGCAATAGGAAGCTACCAGAAACATTCAGCTACATGACACACTGAGCAACTTCTGAATTCACTTGAGCAATATATGGAGTTCAAGAGATCTGAAGACCTGTTTGTGTGGTACATTAAACCATGTCTAATTTGGTGTGCCTGTGACAAACTGGTTAAAAAGAGTTCCTTTTGATGATCACCATTGTGGCAGTTGTTTTGCTGCTGTTGCTTTTACGGAACAATTAGTTTCTCCATTTTTCATCATCATGTTTTTATTTCCAGTTCTTCCCCTTGTTTTCTTTTCAATCAAGCCTCTTCACGATCTCTCCGTGTCTGCGTCCATCCACAAATCCATCCATTCCACCCTATTTTATCCAGTAGTTTTCTATTTTTCAGTGGTGCTATTCTTTTCCGTGTGACACTTTGATTTCCGTTCCTTTATTGACCCTCCGCCCATCAGCGTCCTCCTACACACTGAACAAACACACACACTCCGTTTTAAGCGCTTCCCACAGGTCTCACAAATTTCATATCGGATCACAATGGTGGTGTACAACACACAGCGAGTCCCCTGTGCATTAAGTGCAAAGAGAGTGCGACCTCAATATCCTCCTGAAATAACAACACACATTTAATATGGTCAAGGACTTAGGCAGGTTGAATTCATATGAGAGCGCTTTCACTTTGCTTATCGGTTTCTGTGTCAACTCAGACGTATAAGTGTGTCGAATGTGCTGCTTTTGACCTTTAACCTTACAATTCTTGTGGATAAGAGCTTATATTAATCTGTACGTCCTGTATCTCACTCTCAGACTGGTGGAACCTGCTTTGCCAGGGGCTCTGGATGGCAGCCATGTTGGATTAGGGTGCCATTTTTAATTATCAGCTTCTCTCGATTTTTCTCACTCCATCCTTATCAGCTCTCTCTCTCACATCACTCTTCTTCTTCTTCTTCTTCTTCTTTTTTTTATTTTTATCTTCCTCACTTCTTTGAATCAGTATCTTTTAACACTCCTTTCATTAATGGGTGCTTCTTGTCCTGTGGGTGCTTTTAATTAAATAAACTTTCTTAAATTTTCACACTCTTAAAAGTAAAAAAAACAAACAAACAAACAAACAAACAAACAAAAAAGTATTGCTGGTGTAGTATTTTGACTTCATTCTTGTAGTATTTATACTCTAAATATTTCCACTTTATTCTCGTAGTAATTCAACTTTATTGTCATAATATTTAAACTTTATTCTTGCAATATTTTGACTTCATTCTAGAAATATGTAAACTGTATTTTTGTAGTATTTCAACTTTATTATCGTAATATTTCAAATTTATTTTCAAAATATTTTGACTTCATTCTTGTAGTATTTTTTTCTTTATTCTCAAAATATTTAGACTTATTTCTTGTAGTATATATACTTAATTCTCTAAATATTTAGATTTTATTCTCGTAGTAATTCAACTTTATTGTCATAATATTTCTACTTTATTATCGTAATATTTTGACTTTATTCTAGAAATATTTTGACTTTATTCTCGTAGTATTTCAACTTTATTATCGTAATATTTCGACTTTATTTTCGTAATATATTGACTATTTTTAAGACATTTTGACTTCATTCTTGTAGTATTTTGACTTTATTCTCAAAATATTTCTACTTTATTATTGTAATATTTCAACTATTCTCAAAATATTTCGACTTCATTCTTGTAGTATTTAAATTTTATTCTCATAATATTTAAACTTTATTCTTGTAGTATTTCGACTTTATTCTCATAATAATTTGACTATATTCTTGTAATATTTAGACTTTTTTATTAATGTAATATTTTTACTTTATTCTCATAGTATTTCAACTTTATTCTCATAATATTTTGACTATTGTCAAAATATTTCGACTTCATTCTTATAGTATTAAGACTTTATTCTTAAAATATTTTGACTTTATTCTTGTAATATTTTGACTTTATTCTAGAAATATTTCAACTTTATTCTCGTAGTATTTCGACTTTATTATCGTAATATTTCGACTTTATTATTGTAATATTTCAACTATTCTCAAAATATTTTGACTTCATTCTTGTAGTATTTAAATTTTATTCTCATAATATTTAAACTTTATTCTTGTAGTATTTCGACTTTATTCTCATAATATTTTGACTATATTCTCGTAATATTTAGACTTTTTTATTATTGTAATATTTTGGCTTTATTCTCATAGTATTTCAACTTTATTCTCGTAATATTTTGACTTTATTGTCAAAATATTTCAACTTCATTCTTATAGTATTAAGACTTTATTCTCATAATATTTTGACTTTATTCTCATATTTAGACTTTATTCTCATAGTATTTCAACTTTATTCTCGTAACTTTTTTACTATTCTCGTAATATATTTAAGCTTTATTCTCATAATATTTTGACTTTATTCTCGAAATATATTGACTTTTCTCATAGTATTTCAACTTCATTCTTGTAGTATTTTGACTTTATTTTCAAAATATTTAGACTTATAGTATTTCAACTTCATTCTTGTAGTATTTTAACTTTATTTTCAAAATATTTAGACTTACAGTATTTCAGCTTCATTCTTGTAGTATTTTGACTTTATTTTTAAAATATTTAGACTTTTATCATAGTATTTCAACTTCATTCTTGTAGTATTTTGACTTAATTCTTGTAGTATTTTGACTTCATTTTTGTCATATTTTGACTTTATTCTCGTAATATATTGACTTTATTCTCATAATTTTTACTTAATTTCAAATTATTTTGACTTTATTCTTGACATATTGTGACTTTAATCTCGAAATCTTGTTAAAATCAATTATTTAAAAAAATACAGTAGAATAAAATAAATAAATTCATAAATTAATAAAAACTTCTTTAAGGGATAGTTCACCCTAAAATTAAAATTACTCATTCTCAAGCCATCAGTGTTTATGATATGATTCTTTCAGACGATACAATCAGAGTTATGTCCTGGCTCTTCCAAGCTTTATAATGACAGTGAATGGGTGTTGAGAATCAATAGTCCAATAGAAGTTCAATAATAGAAGACCTCCTGATAATAAAAATGACACCTTAATAAAGGCCTCCTGAATCAAATCGGTGTTTTTGTAAGAAAAATATCCATATGTAAAAATGTATAAACCGTGATCTCTAGATTCCGCCAACTGTTGTACACACGTTTACAAGACAGTGACACAAGAATGACAAGAGGTTTTCCTTTGCTGTAAACAAAACTTGGTTCCAGGACATTTTTTAATATAACTCTGATTGTATTTGTCTGACAGAAGACAGTCATATACATGTAGGATAGCTAGAAGGTGAGTAAATCATGAGGTAATTTTCAGTTTTCTGTTCACATGTGAATACTGTTAGTTTTGTGATATTGTTCACATTCATATTAATAGTGACTCAGAAAGTATGTTTTCTATCATATATTTCAGCCTTCCTACTGTGAGACATTGTGTGTTTGGCAGCTGTTGAAATGGCCAATCTTTTCCATTTGCGGTTCTGTCAGCTGTTTGTTTGCCACAAATCCACAACCTCAGATATTTGTACAGAAAACAGAACTGAAGAGGTGCTGTTCTTCTGAAATCGATTCCCTCTCTCTTCTTAAAAGCCTCTTCAAAACAAGTCATTCCCTTTGGTAAAGTCGCCTGCTACAGAGTTCGTTGTTTGCTATGTATCATAGGGGATCAGGCTCGAAATAGAACGTTGACATAGTCACACACTTGCACTGTAGATTTGAACACTTTAAACACACACAAACTTACAAGTGTGTCTGAACACTGGGTATTTGTGAGAAGGTGGATCTCACATGGTCGTCATAAAGCACAGCGCAATCCCAGTATGCGTAGTGTCTCTAATATTTGCTTTGCAAGATTAGGATCTTGCTAATATATATCATTTATAGCAATATGCTAATGCTAACATGCTATCTCTTGAAGCTTGCAATAAGAATTATGTCTTTGGTATTATGATGCAATTTTATGATAGTAGTTTGTCTTAATATTGGCTCACTACATAATCAAAAGTGTGCACTTTCCCTCTGGTGAAGAACGCACTTCTGGTGTGCAATAAAATTTTATGAATAAGGACTTATTCTGTTCTCACATCCTCCTGGGAGTCCCTACGTATGAGTTCGGAAGTCATAATTACAATGTGATGTCTGTTTTTAGTGATTTCGGTAGGAATAAAATGAATATGTTCAGCAATTTCACAGTTCTTTTCTTATTGTTTTTTTTTTTTTTTTTTTCCTCACTTTTTACACTAATGCAACAAAATGAAGAGAAAAGGATGTGCATTAGGTGTGGAATTGATGTGTGTGTTTTTTTTTTTTGCATTTTGTCATTCTTGCGAATGATGGGAAATGTCCCATTATGTCGCACAAGCCTGTTGCCTGATAAACTGGCTAAATGAAAAGTATTACCTGCCAAGCTTAAGTGTTATTCTTCATCAACAATACACAAAACACATGCAAACTAAATTGCACAGTTAACAATCACAATGCAAATGTATGTCATGCATCTCTAATAGCTTCCTATAGATTGATTGATTGATTGATTTTGAAATAATATCATGGTAAAAGTAGTTTATTTTGTTGTTGAATTATTTATTTAATAATAATAATAATAATAATAATAACAACAACAACAACAATAATAATAATTATAATAATAATACATAATATTAATAATAATAATAATAATAATTATAATAATAATACATAATATTAATAATAATAATAATAATAATTATTATTATTATTATTAATAATAATAATAATAATAATAATAATAATAATAATTATTATTATTATTATTATTATTATTATTATTATTATTATTATAAAGTTAAACGTAAAAGTATTTATTTATTGCTAAGATGTGTATTAACAACAACAACATTAAAAAATACAATATAACATAGTAGGAAGTAAATGATGATGATGATGATGATGATTTATTATTATTATTATTATTATTATTATTATTATTATTATTAAGGGTAAAATGTAGACTTGTTTTTTATTTATTTATTTTTTACTAAAATGTGTAATAACAGCAACATAAAATAAATTATATACAATAAAATACCAACAGGAATTAAAGTGTTTATATTATTATTATTATTATTATTATTATTATTATTATTATTATTATTGGTATAATAATAATAATAATAATAATAATAACAACAGCAACAACATTATAAATTAAAATAAAATAACATTAATTTATTATTATTATTATTATTATTATTATTGTAATAAGACAAAAGTATTTTATTTTATTATTTGAATGATTGATTTGATTGCTTAATCAATTGATAAAATGTGTAGTAGCAACAACCACAACAACACGTAAAACGATATAAAATTGACATCGTGCAACCTGGCCTACATTTGCCACTTAAAAATAATCCAAAACAACAAGAAAGTGGCATTAAAAATGCTCTTATTGTTATAGCAAGACACCCATATATATATATATATATATATATATATTATAGATTTGTATTATGATTGTATTGTAATTTCATGTTGATAACATTTTAAACCTGTTTTGGAATATATTTAATATATAAATGCAAAAAAAGGAGACCAACATTGTGACATCCAAAGAGGATGAACTTCAAGCAAGAGATAAATATCTTTCTTAAATTCTCTACTATAGAGAATTTAAACATTTTTTCATCATCACACAGACACATAAACATGCACAAACCTGCAAATAATTTGTCACCTGCTTGCGTATAGCATGTGTGAAAAGTGCTTTTGTGGAGAGTTTTGTGGGTAGTGTGTAAATGAGGATTTCACTAGGCTATTCAAATGTACAAGTTGTAGGTATGAGGCACCATTAACTACCATTAGCTTCCCGCTATGAGAGCCCTCTTCTTTCAAACAATTACTGCTCCAAAAATGATTCACCGGACCTGGTTCAAACCGCTGGTAACTTCTCATTTGGTGTATAAAAACACACACAAACACACACACACACACACACACACACACACACACACACACACACACACACACACACACACACACACACACACATTTTTCATTTTAGGGAAAAAAGGTCAGGGACTAAAGCTGTGATATGGCAGACTGTGCTTTATTGTGTTCAGTGAAAGCTGTAATGGCCGTTGATGTGGGTTTCCCAATTGGCTTTCCCAAGACTGAAGGTTTTTGAGTGTGTGGCCCACATACACATTTCTATCGTAGGACCTGTAGCCGCAGTTATTGCGAGGCCTATTGGACCTCTGGCTGCTTAATGGCTGCCATAGCTGTCAGTCAATAGGCCCTGTGTAGGCGGGGTCAATCCCAAGGGGCTACAAATGGAAACGGGCGTTTGAAGTACAATCGCTGTGGTTGGTGCCTACTTCACTTCACTGCTGTATTAGTTCAGGAATACACACATATACAGACGACTATATGTATGCCAGTTGTCATTATTGTAATTTATTTATGTTCATATATTTCTCAGTTTTGCCATTTGGTTTTAAATTGAACATGTTGGAATGTTATTACATATATGTTTATGCAAGGTAAACAGTCTCTGTAATTTTAATAAAGGCAATGACATTTAAAAAGTGCTCTGTATCCGCTGAAGCTACAGTGTGAGAGAGGGAAGGTTTAATAACCAGAAGTGTTTTGATGTTGATGCAGATTAGTGTGTGATGTTTGAAATATGCATCTATATTTTATTGGTTTATCATGTGGCAAGGTTGGAAGCACACGTGCACGTTTCTTTAAAAAATAAGTTGATGTTTTAAATATAGATGTGAAAACCGCTGAGAGAAAATGGAAGAAAGGAGAGAACGTAAGAAAATTAGATGAATATTCAATGAATAAAATAAGAAATTAAAAACTGTTTACAAAACTACTAGAAAGAAAAAAAAAAAGATATAAATTTATAAATAAATAAATAAATAAATAAAATAGTAATAAATCATAAATATATATATATATATATATATATATATATATATATATATATGGGTCAATTACATTATTATTATTATTATTAATATTATTATTATTATTATTTATTTATTTATTTATTTATTTATTTATTTAGATTGGTTTAAATGTGTAAAAAAAAAAAAAAAAAAAAAAAGATGCCATACCTCTCCCATGTATGCACTCACTTCAACTTTTCAAAAAACCTTAGTTGTTTGTAATTTTTCTGTTATTCAAAGTGTCAAAATATCATGTGGTGCGACTGTCTGACCATAACTTCTGTTTTGGAAACATCTTTGAAATTACCTTAAATTTATTCAGATTAATTTCCTGCACTATTTGGCATGATTTCCAAAGTGTTTTGTAATCTTATTTCAAAAAATTTCAAAGCATTTGTATTTATATTTCCATTATAATATACAGTCAAACTTTGTCCGATGATGTCCATTTTATGAAATAGCATGTGGTGCGACCATGAAGAAATTCCATTTTGAGACTTTTATGTTGAAGTCCATTCAGAGATAGGACATTGCATCATATACCAATTTGCCAACGACCTATGGGAAGCATCTAGCAGAATTGTAACTCTTTTATATATATTAAAAAAAAAAAATCTATATATATTGCTTGTTTTGACTGAATTTGAAATATCATGTAGTGCAACCACATATCATTTGTGTATGTAGTGCGACCACTGCAGAGTATTTTCCATTATAGATATATGTCCCAGATTTTTGTGATTTTATATTCAAATGATGTTTTATGTACATAAAATACTTTCTTTTTGTGTGTGTGTGTGTCGTTTCGAAAAGATGCAATTTGGGTCATTTCAGACAGTTTATGTTTAATCTTTGTTCAATATGAGGGGGAAAAAAAGAGCATTTTAGTTGAATTATACATTTAATGGTAATTTATTATTTATTAATTAATAACGATTTTAATCTATTTTACCAGATTCAACTTCCAATCAAAGTAAAATAAATGCTTGTCATAGGCAGCATGCTAATTCTGACCCTGCAGTCAAGCACGAACTCAAGATGTCGTGATGTGGTGTGACCAATATTACCAATAGCTGTATTAAATTACAAATAAAATGTCTAATTTCTGTGGTTGAAATATGAATCATGAATATGAATGCTACAGTATGCTTGCGTGAACAGTATTTTAAAACGGTTTTATCAGTTTCATACAAAAAATTAAAAAGAAATGCAAATACTTTGTTTCAAAACACTTTAATTACTGAGCATGTCTAAAAAATGTTTTTTAATATAAATCATGGTCACACCACATGACATTTCTTAAGACTACGGCCAATTCACCTAGATGGAAAAAAAAAACAAAAAAAAAAAACCACTAGAATCCCTAAGGCTAATGTGTACACAACATGCTTAATGTTTGAACAATTACTATATATTATTATTATTATTTATTTATTTATTTTATTTATTTATTTATTTTTTTTTAATTGGCCGGTTGAAAATCCTTATACGCCAATGACCCATATAATAAATAATACCAAAATAACACTGCTAGATAAATGCATATACATACACCTTTTGATATAAAATGTAAAAACATTAGATGTAAACCACGGCATCATACCTTGCTAACATTGGTCTTAATGAGTTACATGCTTTATGCCAATGCTGTGTTACAATTAGTACTATTTGTGGACTTGGAAAGGGCGAACTCCATGCCCAAGAGGGTTAAGGCAGTGCTGGAAAATAATGGTGGCCACACAAAATATTGACACTTTTAGCCCAGTTAAGACATTTTCACTTAGGGGTGTACTCACTTTTGTGGCCAGCAGTTTAGCCCCTTTCACACATACAGTCTTTACTGGTAAATTACCGGTAAATTACCGGTAAATTACGGTTACGAGATTATATGTGAATAGGACCTTTTTAAAAGTACAGGTAAATTTGCTCTGGCAATTGGCCAATCATAATGTTCTTATGGAGATGACGTTATTACTCAGAGCTGTTTACAAAGCTCTGCTGCTTGTTTAAATAATTTTTGTATGTAAATATGCACTTGATGGATATTTTTACCACTGTGCCTTGTCTCACAGCTGTTTCAAGTGTTGTGCTCAAGACCCAGCCTTCTTTCTCATTCATCAGTGCTGCGGCTCTGCAGTTGGATACTATAATGTGCGTCTCTGCTTTATAAGAGCAAAAAACTTGTTCTGTTTGATCATCTCCTTACGCCGGTCGCTATACTTTGTTGTCAAATTAGACAGATGGTGAAACTTAAGTGTTTCTGCTGACATTATGGAATTTGCTGTGCATGTGCTGTTGTGTGAATGGTCTCTTACCGTTAAAAAGCCAGAACACTGTGTGAAGGGGGGTATTAATAGCTGTGTGTTTAGTTATTTTAAGGGGACAGCAAATTTACACTGTTATACAAGCTCACTACGAGTAGTACACTCACTACTTTACATTGTAGCAAAGTGTCAGAGTTCTTCAGTGCTGTCAATGTTAGGGGTGTACTCACTTCTGTAAGATACTATAGTATTTTAAAGTCTTTTTATTTCAAAAAAAAAAAAAAACAGTGGTCATAAAAGTAATTTGTACAACTTGTGACTGTATTTTCCAAGTGCAACCATACAGTAGCCTTTTTGAGGTTTAAAAAGTCACTATTCTTTAAAAATCTTGCTAAAAGGGGTATTCCATCCAAAAATTACTTATTCTCATGTCATTCCAAACCTGTAACACAAATTTGGATATTTTGAATGAAATCCAGGAGCTTTTTGACCCTGCAAAGAAAACAAAAAAACTAACTTTATTCAACAATTCCTACTTTTCTGTGTCAGAAGTTGACATTCTGACATAGAACCCGGAACTCCTTTTGTGTACCACAAAGACGTAGGTAAATACTAAACGTTTATTATTATAATTATTGTCATTATTATTACTGAGTAAACAATTCACAGTTTCACTATTACTAACGTGTTATCCCAGAAAATAATACAAATATTTTAAATAATGCATTTTAGAAGTTTGAAATGCACTTTTGTAGTCACATAAGCAACCCTCTTCCTAATGCTGTTTGTTTCTCTCAGGCTGCCATTCAGTATGACTCCAGTTCACCTTTCTCAACTGTGGCGGAAGTCAGACCACAGTGTTCTGTAGCCCTATCAGCGCCCCCCAATCCGTAGCAGCACTCCCGTGAGGGCCCTGAGCCAGCATCGATCGCACGGGTCAAAGGTCACCCGTGCGGGACTTGTTAGCTGGAGGCTGCGTGCAGCTAAAAGGTGATGTTAAACACAATATCGATCCAACATCCCTCTCTGATAGAGAGAGAAAAATGAAAGAAAGAAAGAATGAGCAAAGAAAGGCACAAATGAGAGAGAGAGGAATAGAAGCAGCAAGAGAAATGGAGATAAGGAATGAGATGAGATGAAAACTGGAGAACGAATTTAGCGACAAGAGAAGAATATAGAATATAGATTCCAGGGAAAGAATGATAAATAGCATAAAATTGACAGTTCAGTATTAAGTAACAAATGCAGACCCTTATAAAAAGTATCATGATACAAAGACTGGGCAGTATGAGATTTATACAGTGGTTATGGTTCTCTTGTTTGATTGGCCAAGCAGAATCCAGAACACTTTTTTTTTTAATTATAATAATAACAATAATAATAATAATTATTATTATTACTATTGTAATATAAACTTTAAGAGATAGTGTACTTTCATATATAGTACCATAGTGATGGTATCAGATTGTCACGTTTCTTTGTTTTAAAATTACATATTATATACAAATTATTAATGTGGTCCACTCTGTATCTGTTTCAATACTAATGATTTTTCATATTTCAGACAGAACACAAGTTGTGAGCATATTCATCTGACAGCTCATATGTGACAGACATGCACTTCTAAATACATTCTCAGTGTCACATGCTGCAGTTCTACCTTTGACTCATAGAGGGCGCTAAAGCTACAATATTGTCAAGTTGTTGCATATGGCTAATTACAACTTACAAAGCCAGGTGTGTGTATGTGTGTGTCTGTGTGTGGAAGTTTTCACGCGTAGGATCTGCCTAACTAAATTCTGTCACGTGACTGGCTAAAAAGAAAGCACAATGAAGTCTATTGTTTTGAGATGTCGACAGTTTGGAGCTTAATTATATGGCTAGGAGCCTAACGCAGAGCATGTGGTGTTAAGATGATAGTGCAGTGTGTGTGTGTGTGTTCATTAACTTTTGTGTTAAAGTCTGATCCATCCATCATGAAAGGACTGTCTGGTGTTGAACTCACATCAGCGTTAGGCTAATGAGAGATAGCTGTCTTCATTTCAACATTAACTGTTCCAGTATTTCTGCTTATGAAATGTGGCTGTAGGAGATTTACTCTCGATGGAGTATTTGTGTGTGTGTCTGTGCTCAGCAATTTGTGGAGTGGTTCGAGTCTAGAGACTGTCAAGACAGTTATGTGCTCTCTCCTCATTACATGAGTCCCACTCCATTTGCAGCTCTCCTCTTGTTCTCTTCCTCTCCACAGTTCTCTCCTCTCCTTATTTTTTTCTCATTTATACTTATGTAATTTCTTCTATCCACAAGTATCTAATCTCATCTGATGTCTCCTCTCCTCTCCTCTCCTCTCCTCTCCTCCCTCTCTCCTCTCCTCTCCTCTCCTCTCCTTTACTGTCCATGCATGTCCAGTCCTTTTTTTTTTCTCTCTCTCATGCTGTTTTCATTTGCCCTCCCATGTTCTTCTTATGCTGTCTCCTCTCCTCTCCTCTCTTCTCATCTCCTTTATTTACTGTCCATTCATGTCCTGTCCTTGTTTTTTTTCCTCTCATGCTGTTTACATTTTGTCCTCCCATTTTCTCCTCTCCTCTCCTCTCCTCTCCTCTCCTCTCCCCTCGCTGTCTTGTCCATGTCCTGTCCTTATTTTTTTTTAATTATTTTGTCCTCTCCTCTGATCTCCTTACTGTCCATGCATGTCTTGTCATGATGTTTTCATTTTGCCCTCCCATTTTCTTCTTATGTCCTCTCCTCTCCTCTCTTTGCTGTCCTATCCATGTCCTTTCCTTATTTTTTTTTTATTTTTGTCCTCCCATTTTCTCCTTTGTCCTCCCATTTTCTCCTCTCCTCTCCTCTCCTCTCCTCTCCTCTCCTCTCCTCTCCTCTCCTCTCCTCTCTTTGCTGTCCTGTCCATGTCCTGTCCTTATTGTTTTTATTTTGTCCTCCCATTTTCTCCTCTCCTCTCCTCTCCTCTCCTCTCCTCTCCTCTCCTCTCCTCTCCTCTCCTCTCCTCTCCTTTCTTTACTGTCCATGCATGTCCTGTCCTTATTTTTTTCTGTCATGCTGTTTTCATTTTGCCCTCCCATTTTATGTTGTCTCCTCTCCTCTCCTCTCTTCTCATCTCCTTTATTTACTGTCCATGCATGTCCTGTCCTTGTTTTTTTCCTCTCATGCTGTTTTCATTTTGTCCTCCCATTTTCTCCTCTCCTCTCCTCTCCTCTCCTCTCCTCTCCTCTCCTCTCCTCTCCTCTCCTCTCCTCTCCTCACCTCCCCTCGCTGTCCTGTCCATGTCCTGTCCTTATTTTTTAATTATTTTGTCCTTCCATTATCCTCTCCTCTCCTCTCCTCTCCACGCTGTCCTGTCCATGTCCTGTCCTTATTTTTTTATTATTTTGTCCTCCCATTATCCTCTCCTCTCCTCTCCTCTCCTCTCCTCTCCTCTCCTCTCCTCTCCTCTCCGTCCTGTCCTTATTTTTTTTATTATTTTGTCCTCCCATTATCCTCTCCTCTCCTCTCCTCTCCTCTCCTCTCCTCTCCTCTCCTCTCCTCTCCTCTCCTCTCCTCTCCTCTCTTGTCTTTACTGTCCATGCATGTCCTGTCATGCTGTTTTCATTTTGCCCTCCCATTTTCTTCTTATGTTGTCTCCTCATGTTGTCTCGTCTCCTCTCTCCTCTCCTCTCCTCTCCTCTCCTCTCCTCTCCTCTCCTCTCCTCTCCTCTCCTCATCCTATTTTATCTACCGTAAACTTTCTTCACATACATCTCCCCTTTTTTCCCTTCTCCTTTTTTTCTAGTCATTGCTTCTCTTCTTCTCTCAACTCTTCAAGTGTCCCTCCTCTTATGCCAGCATTCCTTCACATCTTTCCTGTCCTCATTTCCCCTCATCTCCTCTCATGTTATCTCTTTTTATTTCTCATCCTATTCTCTCATTGCCACATCTCTTTTCTCCTCATTTCTGCTTTATTCTCATCTCACATCTCATTTTCTCCTCTCCTTTCTTCTTCCTTTATTTGCACTTGCATCTTCGATACACATATCTCATTTCCTTATTTCTTTTAGCATTTTTCCTCCTCTTTTTCCAATATTCTTCTTTTTTCTCCTCACCTTCTCTCCTCTGTGTGTCTCCTTATGTGTTATTTTCTCTTTTATTTATCTTTCTTCTCTCCTCTGTTGTCCCTTCTTCACATTTTCTCAAATCTTCACATTTTTCATCTTTTCTTCTGTCTTCTCCATGTCACTCTTATTTATATCTCCTGATTTGTTCTCCTTATCTCTCTTCTAATCTTTTCTTTCCACATATTGCTCCTCCTGTTATCTCATATATCCCTTTTATTTCTCACTTCTCCTCAACTCTCCTCTCATGTTTTATTCTTCTCTCCACATGTATCTGCTCCCCATCTGTCTTCAGTAGTGTCTTCTGCAGTGGTCTCGTCCCACTCTGTTCCGCCCTTCAGATGCTTTAAAAGTCTCTCACTCACACACAGCAGTCCAGCAAGCACGAATATTTTCATACACATGCTCATAGACTCTGTTCTAATGCAGTGCATGCTTTTCACAACGGTGTATTTGTGTTCTTATGCGCGTGTGTGTGTAAGTGTGTGTATTTCTGTACATATGTGGGAGGGATTGAGATCATCAGGAAGAATGCTCTTATTCGCAGTGTAATCTCACACACAGCGGTCGCCTCCGGTTCCACAGGTGAGTGTGTTATAAAAGAACAGCGTCCCACTGCGGAATGTCTGGTTTCGGAACTGCTCTGGTTATGCACCGTCATAGATTAAAAGGTGTGTGTGCACGGTAAACACTGTGAAATATGCCTTTGTTTCCCTGAAACTTTTGCATTTTTCATGGATATGTCAGAAATTTGTTTTAAGTCTTTACCGAAAAAATCCTTTTTTTGTGTGTCCGCTTAAGGCAAGCGTTTTTGTTTTGGTGTTTTTCTGTGTGTGCGTGTGTGTGTTTATCGGCATGTGCTTCAGCCCTGAGTCCCCAATGGGACGTTTTTTTCCTAGTTACAAATGGTTATTGAGATAAGATTACTCACCTGTAATGTGAGTTTAATTAAAGCCCTGGCTGTTTCCTGAGGGCCGGCGGAGATTCTTTACTCAGTGGAGAGAGAGAAACAAACTCCGCCCCCAGGGAATCTAACTGTCACTCAACCATTTAAAACAATACACTACTGCATCTTTCATTTTTGCCTATCATTCCATCTCATCAAGTCTTATTTAATTTCTTTTTATCTCTTAAAGGAATAGTTCTGCCAAAAAATGAAAATTGACACCATTTACTCATCACCATTTTTTTTTCTGAAACGGTTATTTTGCAGCTTGTTAGAGCTGCTGTTTAATACTGTACAATGAAATAACATACAGTAGTAACCAGAGATGGTCAAAATTGGTGACAAGAAAGTGTATATGTGACCCTTGACCACAAAACCAGTCTTAAGTATAATAGCCAATAGCAATAGCCAAAAATACTTTGTATGGGTCGAAATGATTGATTTTTCTTTTATGCCACAATTAATAAGGATATTAAGTAAAGATCATGTTCCATGAAGATATTTTGTGTTTTCTACCATAAATATATCAAAACCTATTTTCTTTTTTTTTAATAGTAATATGCATTGCTAAGAACTTATAGACAAATTTAAAGGTCAGTTTCTCAGTATTTAGATGTTTTTGCACCCTCAGATTCCAGATTTTCAAATAGTTGTATCTCAACCAAATATTGTCCTTTTTCTAACAAACCATACATCAGTGAAAAGCTTATTAAGCTTTCAGATGATGTATAAATCTCAATTAAAAATAAAATAAAATAATACAAAATAAATAAAAAAAAAAATAAAATAAATGAAATGAAATGAAATGAAATGAAATACCCTTATAATTGGTTTTGCGGTCTAGGGTCACACATATACAAAAAACAAACAAACAAACAAAAAATCTTCAATTTTTAATCTACTTAATTCAAATCTTCTTGAAAGCAACATGCTATTCTTCTCATTGCATTTGCTAACTTATTGTATTTAACTTAAAGACAATAGTTTTGCTGTGGAATCAGAAATGTTGGTATTATGACAATACTATTGTGACGTGCACAGACCGAGGCATGATTTAGAGAACCGTCTGCCCAAAATCTCTCTTTGTCTTTCTATCTGTCTCTGCCCCATCTGCTCCTACTCATCTGTCCTTTGCCATTGATTCCTTATGAAATACAGCGCTGTTTATATTCACTCAGCACCCAACATGAGCGCACTGAAAGACATATTGATTTTTAAAGAATGGGTGTGTGTTTGTGTGTGTGTGTTTAAGAGCTAAGCAGTATCTTAGGCACAATCACAACCCCCCTACTGACACTGACAAACTGGCCTTGACACACAACGTTTCAGGGAATGAGAGAATGAGAAAAAAGAATCAAGTCTGAGCTTTAAAAGACGCTGATGGAAGAGGAAGGATTTGCTGCTTGTTAAAGAGGCATTTAAAGAAAAGAGTTACAGTCGGCGTATGGGGTATAAAGAAACAGGATCAGACGGGAGGATAGAGCGAGAGTGAGAGAAGGGTTGTTAATGTGATGAATGCCATGTCCAGGCTGCTGGGATAAGGACGAGACATGCTAGTCTGTGGCCTTTGGTTCTCTCTCTCTCTCTCTGTGCTGCCTATTTTCGTAGTTATTGTCGTTGACTGACCTTAGAGGAATTTTCAGGGTTATTTACAACGTCATGTCTATGGATCTCATCTGTGGTATGCTGTTGATTACCACACACAATTATTTTGATTTGTCCCTTAAAATAAATGTTTCAAGCTTATATCAAATTATTACGATACAAAGTTTTAATTGTCTGTTATTGTAGGGGAAAAAACAGATCTTCATTACTGTATATTGAGATCTAAATAAATAAATAAAGATAGATAGATAGATAGATGGATATTAATAGTTTCATAATATATTCTTGTACATTCTAAACAACCAAAAAACATTTTTATTATGTCATTTAAATTTACATTAAATGACGGTTTTCCCCCCTATATCATACTGTTTTAAAATTAGAAACAAATATGTACAGTGCACAGCATAAATGAGTACACCCCCTGTGAATAAATATAAAAGATGTTTTTTTTTTTGTTTTTTTTCAGTGATCACTAATATAATTCATGGAAAGATGGCAAAAATTAAACTTATTAAACATATACTTAATAAAAAAATAAAATAAAATAAATAAATAATAATAAAAAAAATAAATAAACAAATGCCAATATTTTTTCTGTAAAATAAGTAAATTAGCCAATTTAGTTTAAATAGAGGATTGCATTGCAGAAATGAGTATACCCTAGGATTTAATTCAGCAGATGTATAGTATTCTAGTACTTGGTATGTTCTCCAGAACTTTCAGTATACTGCTCTGACCCTTCTTGGCACTGAGTGTACAAGTTCATGACAAATTATTACATCTATCCTGTTTAATTCCTGGAGGTCGACCTCTTTAAATGCCCTGGTCTCTAATGGGGAGGTTTGCTCAGCTCGTCTCTACAGAATCCCACACAGAGTGTTGATTGTTTTTGTTTTTTTTTTTCTTTTTTAATTACATCACACAGTAGTGTGTGAATATATATATATATATATATATATATATATATATATCCCAAGAGCTTTACTACCGCGGTGGGAACCAGGCCCTTCTCACTGTACTCCTCCTCTAGCAACAATAGAATATTTAGGATGCTCTTGGATCCAAAATGTTTAACTTAGTCTCTTGAGACCAAAGTATGGATTTTGTAAATATGGGCATTGGAAGAGGTTAAATGATTTTATTGTGCTTTGGCTACAATAGGTAATTCTAGTGGTGACAACAACCATACATGTCACTTCTGCAGGCTGTGTCATACTCGGGTAAACTGTCACTCTTTTCATAGCTTTTGCTGGCTATAAGACGCTTTTTGCTCTTTTTCCAGCAAAAAATCACTAATCACTACATGAAAACTTAGAGTGAAGACCTGATTATTTCAGGAGCCTAGTCACAAATCAATTATTTTTGAATGTCTGTGGTGCTTCTGCTGTATTTCCACACTTAAAACAATGGTAAGAAATACATCTCCCGGCAGTTCTCTCCCAGGTGGTTCCATTGTTGCCAGCATTAAGTCTAAGTTTTGGTTCAATATACTTAACTGTTGATATTTCAGTAACTTTCAGGAGGGTGGTCTCATTTTTGCAAGCATTTTAATGCTTTAATAAGAAAATCTTATTTGCCTGAATAATTCAAGCAGGCTTGTTGGGACATTATATCTCCAAAGAACCCTAACATGTCTTCTAAGTAAAGAGTATTTGCTGAATTTAAGTAGTAGAGGGGGTGTACTGATTTATTCTGTCCACTGTATATGCTAATCAACCCTGTAAATAAATATAGCATGAGTGCAAATGTGATTTTAAACAATAGTTCAATAAATTTTGTTCAGTAAAAAAAAAATATATATATATATATATATATATATATATATATGAAGTAGTTATCCAGTTCATTCAGCCAGTTCATAAAGAGAGTCATTTACTTCACTCCTGAAGGAATCATCTGTTTGAACGCTAAAATAATTTAATATATAGTAAACAGTTAAACCTGTTGAACCTTTCTGAAATAGGCTTCCTTTGTAAAAAGCCCAGCTGTAAATTTGTATCCACTCTTGTTTTCACGAATCAAAATGAATATCTGTGGTAAACAGCAGCATGTCACAGATGACTACTATAGACTATAAATTAGACTATAAATAACCTTACATTTTCATTAAAGATAGAAAAACTATGTCTGTGTATGTTTAGCGCTGTTGCTTAGAAGAGCTGTAGAAGATATGATTCTCTCAATGAATGCTGAAGGCAAAAAGGGAATATGATTGTGCGTGCAGTCATGAGCTTAAATTCATTTGTAAAGGATAATGAGGCAATCTGTGATAGCGTGGTTTTTTATTGTTAGCATTACTAGCGTGTTAGCCCGATGTTTTCGATTTGTGTTTGTGTTTGAAACTCTACAAAGCAGCTGTGTCTTTCACATGCTCGTTTTGCTCCATGTCAGATCTCTCTTCTCTCTTTCATCCCTTCATCGCACCCTGCCCTGTCAACGACTGCTGGTTGATGGAAACTGGAAGAAGGTTATGTAAACAAGCAACCCAGCTGCACTCTGATTGGCCCTGTGTGTGGCGTAACCTCACACGATTGGCCATCACCTCTGAACTTTTGAGAAAGTCCGTGTTGATGAGCAAAAGTCACAGAAGAACTCCATATTTACCGCTTGGGCTCTTTCTTTGTCTTCCACCTCTGCTCCGGCGTTCGTATTTTCTTTTCATTTAAGTTCAATAAAGTGCCGCACGGATCCGTTCAGTCAACAAACCATGTCGCCCCCAGCCCTGGCTCTTATAGTCTCTCTGTCGGTAAAGAGCGGCTTTATACTGATCTGTTCAAAGCACACGGTGATTAATTTAAAGACAGATAGAGAGACAGACAGTGACTGACACAGACATCAAAAGACGAGTGCAGCTGAACTGACGGAGTGGATGCCAACTTCTGAATCAATGCTCAAAAAAACTGAGCGAAAGAGAGCGAGTGGCCCTGTTTCTCCTCCCTCGGCTTGCTTTTCTGATGTATCTGTCTTCATGAAACAAGGAGGCTGGTTTTAATCTTCTGACGGTAGTGTGAAATTATGAAACGTGTGTGTGTGTGTGTGTGTGAGAGAGAGAGAGAGAGAGAGAGAGAGAGAGAGAGCGGGGGTGGTGAGGTCGTTTTGTGTTTTCTGAATGATTAGGTTTTATTGAAGCTCCTCTGGTTTGTGGAGAGATTGTCACTGCTCTTTGTGCTTATGTTTGTGTGTGTGTGCAGTTGGTTTTTGGTTATTGTAAATGAATGGCTTGTGATTGTAATGATTTTGTCTGTGTACAACAGTTACTCCTGGTCCTCGGATCCGATTGGCTGAGAGATCTTTCCAGATGCGCAATATTCTACCAGTATCGCCATGGGAACCGTTTATATCGCTCTGTTTGCCGCATTTCTGACAGTAAGCGTCGTTAGACAATTAAGCTCAGCTTAATTTGACAAACACTGCACTTGTTGTGTCACAGAATGTAGTTTTAAAAGTTGTTAGGTGAAAATGTAGTTTAAACTTCAAATATGTGATATTTGATAATAAATATAACATCTATTTTAAATTTTGCTTAAGCGTGAGCTCCAGGGTGTCGGCGATGGTTCAGCACTCATCAATCTGCTAAGAGCAGCCTTAACTCGGCTAGATCTTTGGAATTTGCAGCTGACTCTGATGTCTCTATAAGTGGTTAAACACGAGACGTAATTTGTTTTGGCTAAATCTAATGGTCGGTCTTTGGTCTCATTAGTCTATTATTTGTTCCAGAGCAAATAGTTTTGGCTGTGGGCTTTATATTTTCATATAAATCAGACTATTGAATGGCGACAAAATGTTTTTATAAGTGAGTCAGTAGCAAACTTTATTGAAAGACACTGAAACTTGTTTTAAACGAGGAAATTATTGTTCTTTTTCAGCAACACCTTGTAATATACAACCAGCAAATCTACTGATTAGCAGCATCATGGGAAATCCCTTTGACAGTTGAAACGATACTATGACAAAGATCCTCAGTGGACATTTGAACTGCTTTATTGTGAATATGAGATTGAGCTGAAGAATGAATGCTATATCAGATGTAGGTAATCACACTCAATCAGTCCATCTATCTCATAATACTCTACATAATAGAGTAATACAGTGAGATTTACATTTTTTTGTGTCACTTCAATACTAGTTTAAAAGTGATGCTTTCTTTAAGAATTAGTAACAAATGCTTAGGCTCAGCTGTTAAATTTGAGATTTTTTTTTTCTTTCCTCCACTTCATGGATGTTTCTTATTTACATACTTGTTATTAAACTGTTGTATAAATGTAATATCACACTGGCAATCATATACTATTGCAAATTTCAATGTTATGTATGCATATAATTATATAATTTAATTAATATATACTGCTTCAAAAGTTTGGGATCAGTAAGATTTTGAATGTTTTTTTTTTTTTTTTTTTTGCTTTTTTTTTCTGCTCATCAAGGCTTTATTTATTTGATTACAAATACAGAGAAAAAAAAAAAAAAAAAAAAAACATTATTGCAATTTAAAATTGTGGATTTCTATTTTAATATACTTCCAGATTGAAAGTATTCCTATGGTGCAATGTTGAAATCCAGTCTTCAGTGTCTTGATTTATTACCAATTTATTATCAATGTTGGAAAAATTGTGCTGCTTAATATTTGTTTTTGGAATCTGCAATACTTTGTTTCAGGATTATTTGCTGATTTCTTTCTTTCTTTCTTTCTTTCTTTCTTTCTTTCTTTCTTTCTTTCTTTCTTTCTTTCCTTATTTCCTTCTATTTTTTTTCTTTCTTTGAAAGAATTTTTTTTAAGCAAGGATGTGTGATAAAAAAGTGATAGTAAAGATTACATTGCTAACAAATATTTCTGTTTTGAATAAATACTGTTCTTTTTAACTTTTTATTTATCAAAGAATCCTGAAAAAAGTACCACAGGTTCCAAAAAAATAGTAAGCAGCACTGTTTCCAATATTGAAAATAAATAATACATTAATTATCATATTAGAAAGATTTCTGAAGGATAAAATTGTGCTTTGCATCAAACAAATAAAGTATATTCTAAGTATATTAAAATCCCAAACTTTTGAATGACAGTGCATATTTGTTATTCACATTAGCATATAATAATAATAATAATAATAATCATTCAAGAAATATATAAATGCCTCAATCATTCATTGACAGGTTTTGTCAGATTCACCCAAACAATATATATGTATGACAATCAGGCTTAATGTTATGGTAACAATAAATACAACTGGAAATATGCTGAAATACAGAAGACAAAACTGTATTTCTGATCTACTAATTGCAATTATTTTGCTCTTCATTGTCTGTGATGCATTTCAACAGAGTTACTAGCAGATACACAGTGAGTGAGAGAGAAAACAAGGTCTTTTAAATGATTTGTGTGTCTTGCATGTACCCAAAAGTACTCAGTGACCTGAAACGCTGCTCAGTGATATTTCTCTCTGATGTGACTTAACAAAATAAATATGCATCTACAAAGAAACAGAATAAAATAGAGCCAAAAAAGAAGGGCATATCAGGACCAAGCTTTTGCAAGATCGTGTTCATGTGTAATATAACCAATACACACACACACAAAAAAAAAAAAAAAACCACCTTGTCCCTAAATAACTCCAGTCGCTTAGTCAATATGCACTACCAGTCAAACCAACTCTTTTTGGGGTCACTCTAGATATGATTCGCTGATGAATCAGTGGCAGGTGTCTGTACCCAAATTAAAATGCCAGGTAACAGATTAAAAGACATACAAATTACACATACAATTACATTTTCTCATGCAGCTGGCTCATTACTCGAGACAGATGTGTCTTTATGTCATCAGGCCCGGAGAATATGCAAAGAGAGAGGCTGAACTCTGTTTTAATGGATATTTAAAGGCTATGTCAAAGACCTGCAGAAATTACAAGCATTTCTGAGAGGTCGCTCCCATTGGCGTCGCTCTAGACACTAGAAAAAACGGTTAATGAAACGAGCATTAGCAGTATCTCTGAAATGTTTCCTTTCAAAACACTCCATTCTGCTTGTCATTTCCTCAGCTAATACCTTTCTGAATTAAAACAGCCGAAAGGTTATCGTAATCCAATTTCAAAGACAATAGCCTTCCGGGACCCCTCGGAGCAACGCGGGAACCATCGGCGTTCGGATCAGGATTGCTTCCCGTGCTTGCCGAGTGTAGATTACAACAGAGAGGGAAATAATTATGTCTTTGCATGAGAGGGAGACAGAAATATCTCTTTGACTTATTGAAGATGGCAGTGCAGAATTTGCTTTCATATATGCGGTGAGTCTGTGTCTTGAAGTCGTAAACAAGGAGGAATCTTTTTGTCCGTCTTCCCTGTCTAATGCAATATCGCAGTGGTAAACAGAAGCCGCAGTCTTTAATGAAGTCGTAGCTTTTGGTCTCAGCTGACGGAGGAGGATACGGATGCTGCTATTGTGCTGATTAAACCGCAGGCCTTGGGTGCGAAAATTAAGCCAGGTTGAAAATTCGGTTCACGGAGAGACTTTTTCTCGCATCCTGCTGAGATTACGGGTACAAGACGAGTTGCATAACAAAGACGCGTGACATTTTTACATATAAAAGGTACATGCTGATATATTGTTTCGTTACACTTTGTTCCTTTTCTTAGTGAGTGACTCAATACACGGGCTACCAAGTAAGTCATCATCCAGACAGTAAGTCATCATCCAGGTCACTTTTTGGGGCATTTTCAGACCTCACATCATTTGCTTTGTTCCAAAACAGGGACTTAATTTGTTACAATGTTGACCAGTTCACCGGTTTATGCTCCTCTACATTAACCATCAAGATGGATTGAGAAGTTTGTTCCACAGGCTTATTGTAGCTTTATCTGTAGCTGTTGTTTACACTAGCAAACACACATATGAATGTAGTTGTCATTCCCGCTTTGTTGGCCTCTTTGGGATAGCATTCTTGTAATGTGAGGGGAAGAGCAATTACACAACATTTTAGGATGAAGAGGTGCTTTGGTTTTCATTTGTAAGGATTAATGTGCTCACTCACAGAATCAGACAGTGCTGCTTTTTAATGCTTTTTTTCATATTTTCCATTCTGAATTAAGATACTGCTTGGTTTGTTGGTCCATGGGACGGATTGCTTTCTCACTATAACGAACCGCTTCAGGCGATCTTGGGCTATTTTGGAGCGGATATACACACCTGTAGCTGTTGTGTGGTGAGCGCACTAGAGCCGTTGAACTGTGGCTGCCGTCGCATCATCCAAGTGGATGCTGCACACTGATGGTGGTTGAGGAGAGATCCCCCACATGAATGTAAAGCGCTTTGGGTATATGACATTCATTCATTCATTCATTCATTCATTCATTCATTCATTCATTGAAGACAAAATTATTAGCCCCCCTATGAAATTTTACAGTTTTTTTTTTTTTTTGGATATTTCCCAAGTGATGTTTAACAGAGCAAGAGAATGTTTTCACATTATTCCTATTATTCCTATTATTTTTTTAAAGTCTGATTTCTTATAGTTGCTTGAATGAAAAAAATAAATAAATAAAAAACTGCTAAGGTCAATATTATTAGCCCCCTTAAAAAATTATTAGTTTGTTTAGCTATAGTACAAACCACTGTTGTCCAATGACTTGCCAAATTAACCTAATTTGCCTGATTAACCTAGTTAAGCCTTTAAATTGTTCTTTAAGCTGAGGATTAGTATCTTGCAAAACAACTAGTAAAATAATATGCACTGTCATCATGGCAAAGACAACAGAAATACATCATAAAGATGGAAAAGGATACACACGTTTATCAAAGCATTTTCAAGTGTCAGAAACTGCAGTGAGATGCATTATCAAGAAGTTTAAAGAGACCAACACAGTGGAGAACAAGACGGGCAGAGACAGGAAGCGAAAGATTTCAAAAACTTTGGAAAGAAAACCAGTGAGAGAGGTTTCTAAAGACCAAAGAACAACTGCCAAGACACAAGTGAATGACCTAGCCAAGTCTGGAATTGATGTCTCAACGAAGACAGTCACTAGAGCCCTGCACAGGAATGAACTGCGAGGTTGCCGACCAAGAAAGACTCCACTTCTGAAGAAGCCTGCACAAAGCCCAGACTTGAATTCAATAAAAAAGCTGTGGGGCACACTAAAGTCCAGAGTTTGTACCAGAAGGCCAACAAATCTGGAGGAGCTTGAGAGATTTGCTAAGAAAGAATGAGCTGTCATTCCTCAGGAGACATGCTTGAAACTTGTTGAGAACTATAGCAAACGACTAAAGCTGTTATCAAGCAAAAGGGATACACAATTGACTATTAAAATCAGAGGGCTAATAATTTTGACCAGTAGACTTTTTTAAAATTCTTGTATTTCTATTTGTATTATAAACCCTAAAATCTTCCTGAATAAAGTATTAGGGAGAAAATGGGAAAGGTTCTGAAATAAATGCTCAAAACGTCATTATCAGTTAAACTAGTCATTAGCTGGCGAACTTGTGCCAAAACCTGGTCTGACCACCTTAAGCTGGTATTACCAGTTGGTAGTTGTTTTGTTGTTACTCCAAGGTGATTTACCATTTTTACCAAGACCGTGCAAGTCAAACCTAATGGGATGTCTAGCAACTAAGATCAATGCTGCCATTGATGAGCTGCAGTAATGTTTGTAAAAAATATCTTAGAATTGGATTTGGATATATCTTGGAATTGGAACGTAAGTCTGCCGCAAGGTAACTTTCCAGGAGCAGGGTTTAGTGAACCCTGGTCTTTACTGAGTAATTAAAGACAGCTCCTTATTATTGTTACGCATTAGACATATTACCACTGTTCATTCAAATAAAAACGCTTATCTCTCAGAATTTGTGCACACAATATGTGTGTTACTGTGAACAGGCTTAAATAGACAGCTAGATTTTGCCACAGAGCAATTACCTTCAAATGTGGATAGTGACCAATATCTCACTTTATATGTGTGTTTGGGGCGGGCGGGTTTGTGTATGTGATTGTCGCTCATCAGGGTGGCAGCAGTTATGATTGTCAGCCCAGGCTAATGGGTGTCCATAGAAAAACACAGTAATGGGCCACTGTGCCAAGGAGCAATGGATCACTTTCCTATCAAAACTAGCCTTTAGGCCTCGGCTTCAATATATCCATCAAACTGTTTGTGTGTGCGTTCGTGTGTGTTGCATCAGATGCACAATGGGAGATAATTGTGATGGTGTGGACACAGCCATGCATCAAAGTCATATGTTGGATTGATGCTCTAGACTGTAATGATCTCACATTGAAATGACAAATATGCACATTCTCTCCTTGTTTCTCTCTCTCTCTCCTTTTCTAGTAACGTGTTTTTAATGTCACTGAAGTCTCCGTATCTTTTTGTTATTTTGTTTTGATCTTTAAAATCTGCAAAAGAAGCATTTTTTGCATAGATGGTGTAGTTGTGGCATCTACCAGCAGGGGCTAACAGGACCATTTTATTTGATTTCTCTCATTTAATTCTGATACTCTTTTTTAACCAGAAAACAAAACTTCATTTTATATATATATATAATCTTTCAAAAAAGATTTGTTTTACTAAACCTCTGGAACAGAAGCTTCCACTGAGCTTAAAGTGAATAAATAATGCAGAATTCAAGGAACTACAAAACGCTAAACTCATGTTTCCTTTGGAAATTACTCAGATATGAAAGTCTACAAACCTGAGTTTGTACTGCATTTCTGATAAGGTCACATATGTATTGTTCTAAAAGCCAAATGCAGACTGCAAGACTTGCGCTTGTTGTCCTTTTATGTTTTAAGTATGTGAGTAGTCTGCAACAAAAGTCTATCTATCTGTCTATCTATCTATCTATCTATCTATCTATCTATCTATCTATCTATCTATCTATCTATTTAATGATGAATACTAGTTATTTAATCATCTACTTGCAGCTTTCAGATCTCATTGTATATTTTACATGTTTTAAATGTTTGCCTTTTGTGCTCCACAAAATAACAACTACCAGCAAATGTGTTGGAACAGCACAGGGGGAGTAAATATTTTTGGGTGAATTACTCCTTTAATATTTCAGGCAAAAAAAAAAAAAATCAATCATGATAGTTTGACTGATGTTTGCAATACCTGTTGTATTTATTACCAAGTGACAGCCACATACAGCATTAAAAAGCTCACACGGCTTGAATGGAATAATTGACCTTTTTCTCTCCTCAGGCTATTCTACAGGCGTCTTGCTGAGTTATATCTTTTATTATATTCATGCCTTTGTGTGTCTTTGGCCCCGAGCAGATCTAATGATCTCCCAGATGCACCATTTCATAATCTATAACCAGCCCAGCAGAGCCCAGGTGCTTTGATTCTCCACGATTGCCCACGCTCGGCCCCAATCAGGTGGCCGGATTTAACCAAATGGCCTTGCCGCTGTTGTTTAGCTCTTTAAATGTTTTAAAAGACGACTGGGCTTTAAAGTGGTAGGGTGAGCGGGAAAAAGCCTGCCAATTTAAATGACGAAGAACGCAGGGGCGAACGAAACCGCTGGGTCGTGGCTTTCATCTACCGGTGCGGAGCCCCGCCGCTTTAATGCCCGGCCAGAGAAAAAATGGCAATCATAAATATGGTTTTGATTTTCTTGTCAGCTGCAACAACAAAGTTACAAGCCGAGAATATTAGGCGCCATTGATCGCTGTCTGTTTAGGAACATAACAAATGATGACCTTTTTTGTGGGTCTCAGGATATAAAAGTACCAGCCGCGGACAGGGGCGCTGGCATTAACACAAATTAGAGCTCATCGTTAAAGGCCCACATCAATTTTCAGGGAATGTGCTTTTGTCATTATTGTGGCGATGGGGTGCTGTAAAGCGTGGCGAGGTGCACATGTTTGAGCCGGGGGAGGCTAGGAAAGCAGACCATTAAATACCTTGATTTACGTTCACTCTCTCACACACGCACACGCTGTTAGCTGTAGCGATCACGGCCTCATTATTGTCTACACAAACCTACACACACTGCCACTTTCCTCTGAATGTCTGCATAAGCTGCTATGTTCTTCTATTCTTCTGTAATTGCTCAGCACTGAATTCTACACTAAGGAAGTAGACTGCTCCTGTGGGTATACGCATATCAAAATGCCACATCTCTTTAGGAACATTATACAACCTTGGCCTTATTCTATACAGGATGTGTTTTTTTTATGTAAGTGAATAACGTTAAGTAAGCTAAGTGTAATGGTCTTGAAGTGAGTATGTGAATCTGAGTCACGCCAGTAGCCTTGAAGCGGTTGCTTTAAAGTGTAAACGTCATAACGCTTTGATTGCAGAGTGTGTTTGAGTCATGGTATTTTACTATGACGTTAAAAACTTATAGAAATGTACCTTACTTTTGCCTCCAAAATGACTCTCTGACTCTTAGTGTTGTAATGGACAGTGTTGCAGTATTTGGTCTTGGTGGAATAGATGCTGCTGCACAAATAGCATATATAATAAGCCAAACAGATCTATACAGGTGGAGCTGGGGAGGTGGAAGGTTTCAGAGAAACTCTGAAAGCACGCTGCAAAATGCTCTAGTGAATGCTAACCAGCTATTTAAATGTAAAGCAGCTCATTGGCTGCATGTGCAACATGAACCAATCATTCTTGTGCCGAGTAGTCTAACGCTGTGAATATCATCAGTTTGCGTTAACTGCCCATCAGCCTGCACCTTCTATCTTTTGTCAGTTTTATGATGAAATTTGGCATTTAACGTTGCAAAAACACATCAAAACCTTTGAAGCTCCCCTCAGCAAATATACTGATCTGGTTAGACCACATGGTGCTCCTAATTTTTATTTTTTTTTTTTATAGTCACACACAGTAGTTTTCAGTTGCAAATGCGACCGAAATGGTTGCACTGTAAAGCCCTGAGTGTAGAGACCAATTGTCACTATTAACTAAATATTAACAATGACTTTTGGCTCAACAAACTCCTAATTTGCTGCTTATTAATAATGTAATGAGGGATCAGGAGACGTTGGATCCATCTGCAGCAGTTTATTGTACAAAAGCAGAGTCGTACAGGCTGAGTCAACAACAACAAACGGGGACAGCGTAGGCAAATCCAAAGAGTGGTCAAAGTTCATTAGTCCGGGATTGGCATGAAAGTGATGAAAGTCCGCAATCAGGGACGGGTCCAGGATATCATTTGCGGGGACCCAGGACCTTTCCTCAGGGCTGTAGCCCTCCCAGTCGACCAAGTATTGGAGCAAGCCCCCCCGGCGTCGTGAGTCCAGGATTTCGTGTACCTGGTAGACCTCCTCGCCATCCACCATGATCGGAGGAGGGCCTGCCGGACCGGTCCCTTCTAGGTTCTCCGCTCCTCTCGGGTCATCAGCGGGCTTGAACAGGGAGACATGAAAGGTGGGTGAGATTCTGTAATTTGACGGGAGACCTAATCTAAAAGAAACTGGAGTAATCTGTTTTATTATTTAAAAAAGGACCCACTTACCTAGGGTTGAGTTTCCTGCATGGCAGTCGGAGGCGCAGATCCAGGGGTAGAGAGCCAAACCCATTGTCCCGGGACGTTAGATGGAGGACGTGTGCGAAGCCGATCAGCCTGATTCTGGGTACGACGAACAGCACGTTGCAGATGAATGTGAGCCAAGTTCCAGGTCTCCTCGCTCCGTTGCATCCAGGAATTGACAGCGGGTAAGTTGGATGGCTCGCCAGACCATGGGAAGAGAGGAGGTTGGAAGTCTAAAACACACTGAAACGGAGTGAGGTTAGTTGAGGGTTCACAGAGAGAGTTTTGAGCGTACTTGGCCCACATGATGTAACGACTCCAGTCGTGCTGGTGATTATGGCAGTATGAGCATAGGTAACGTGAGAGTTCTTGGTTCAAGCGTTCCACCTGGCCGTTGGACTGCGGGTGTTACCCAGAAGTCAGGCTGACGTTAATTCCTTGCAGCTGGCATAAGGCGGACCACACACAAGAGGTAAATTGGGGCCCACGGTCAGAGACAATGTCCTCAGGCAACCCATAGAACCGGAAGACGACGATGCACAAGGCCTCTGCTGTTTCCATAGCGGTGGGTAGCTTGGGAAGTGGGATGAGGCGACAGGATTTGGAGAAACGGTCAACTACAGTGAGTATGGTGGTGTAGCCTTGCGAGGAAGGCAGGTCTGTAACAAAATCGACAGAGATATGAGACCATGGGCGTTGTGGTATGGGTAATGGATGTAGCAGGCCCGCCGGGTGATGATGTGGAACTTTGGAGATATTGCAACTGTTGCATTTACGGATGAAGTTAATAGTATTGGTCTGCATGGAGGGCCACCAGAATTGAGAGGAGAGTAGGTGCATGGTGGCATTGATACCTGGGTGACCAGAACTTGGGAGTGGAGTGTACATGGGAGAGGACCCGGGGTCGGAGGGAGAGTGGCACATAGACGCGGTCCTGTGGGCAATTGGGAGCTGAGGGTTCTTGGGTTTGTGCTTCACTGATTTCTGTCATGAGGTCCCGGTGAACAGGAGCAACAATAATGGAGGTAGGCAGTATGGGTTTGGAGGAGGGTGGTTCTAAATGGTTCTCTGCGATGCGGGACAGAGCATCAGCCTTGGTGTTCTGGGAGCCTGGTCTGTAGGTAACCTTAAAATTGAACCGGGTGAAGAAGAGTGCCCAGCGAGCCTGCCGATGGTTTAGTCGTTTGGCCGAGTGGAGATATTCCAAATTGCGGTGATCTGTCAGTACCGTGAAGGGTAGGCGGGACCCCTCCAGCCAGTGGCCATGCCCTCGGAGCTGATCACATAGCCAAGGAAGGAGATCTGTGTTTGATGGAATTCACATTTTTCAATCTTGGCATATAGGTGGTGATTAATGAGTCTTTGAAGAACAGACCTGAAGGATGTGCTCGACGTGGGAATCTGAATAAATGAGGATATCGTCGATATACACGATCACCCAATGGTTCAGCATATCTCTGAATATCTCGTTTATGAATGCCTGGAAACAGGATGGGCTATTGGCCAGGCCAAAGGGCATTACAAGGTACTCATATTGACCTGATGTTGTGGAGAATGCCATATTCCAATCATCCCCCTCTCTGATGCGAGTGAGATTGTAAGCGCTCCGGAGGTCCAATTTGGTGAAAACTTTGGCGGTGTGCAGCTGTTCTAACGCAGAGGGGATAAGAGGAAATGGGTACCTCAATTATATGGTGATGTCGTTGAGTGCCCGGTAGTCGATACATGGCCTGAGACCGTCATCTTTCTTCTTTACGAAGAAGAATCCCGCTGAGGCTGGTGATGTGGAGGGCCGAATAAAGCCTTTAGCAAGTTCCTCTTGTGGCGCCCGGTATGAGGTCAATGGCACAATCCCCAGGTCGGTGCGGCGGTAACTTAGTGGCGAGGCATTTGCTGAAGGCTTGTCTCAGGTCCTGGTACTCTATGGGAAGGGCCCCCTCTCTCGTGTGTGGTTGGAGGTTCTTGGAACTGGATGTGCAGTCAGTAGGTGGTGTAGATGCGGGATCTTTGGAGGAGAGACAGTGCTTATGGCAGTAGGGAGACCATTGGGAGATCTTGTGAAGTGACCAGGAGACGGTAGGACTGTGGAGACGTAACCATGGGAGGCCAAGGATGATGGGTGTCCGGGGGTTGATATGATGTAGAACCGGATGGTTTCGGAGTGATGGTTGATGCGTAAGTCCAGATCCGATGTGGTGAAGGAAACCTGGCCTGTACCGAGGCGTCGCCCATCTACTGCTGCCACTGCAACATGAGGAGCACAGTAAAGCTGAGGTATATTAAGAGTCCTGGCAAAATCAGCATCAATAAAGTTTCCAGCAGCCCCAGAGTCAATTAAAGCAGTGGCCTGAACAGATCTTTTTTCAAAAGTCAGTTCAACTGGTAACGTGAAATCAGAATGGAAATGGTCTGGTGTACTCACCGAATTGGGCCGTCGTGGAGGTCGTGACGGGCAGGTTATCCACACATGACCGGGCTGACCACAGTACAGGCACAGGTTTTCACGGAAACAGCGTTCTCTCTCCTCCAAGGTCAACTGAGTGGACCCGATCTGCATGGGCTCCACCTCCTGGGATGGCGAGGGTGTTGAGGCGGTCGGCGGGCTGCAAATGCTGGCTGAAGCTGAGAGTGTGGGCCTCCTGGAACGCATCATGTTGTCATATTTGATGGAAAGCTCGATGAATTAATCCGCACATGACCGGGCTGACCACAGCACAGGCACAGGTTTTCACGGAAACAGCGTTCTCTCTCCTCCAAGGTCAACTGAGTGGACCCGATCTGCATGGGCTCCACCTCCTGGGATGGCGAGGGTGTTGAGGCGGTCGGCGGGCTGCAAATGCTGGCTGAAGCTGAGAGTGTGGGCCTCCTGGAACACATCATGTTGTCATATTTGATGGAAAGCTCGATGAATTGGTCCCGGGTGAGATTGTCATCACGGCACACCAGTTCAGCCTGCAGATCAGAGTTCAGTCTGGCACGGTAATGCAGCTTCAGGGGGCTGTCGTTCCAGTCGGTCTGGGCCGCTAGAGTGCAGAACGATAAAGCATAGTCCGCCGCCATGCTTCTTCCCTGCCGGAGCACCATTAATTGTTCCCCGGGATCCCTGCCGTTGGCGGAGTGCTGAAACACCGTCCTGAAGCGGTTAAGGAAGGCCACAAAAGACGGGAAGGACGGTTGTTTGGGGCTCCACACTGCTGTAGCCCAATCCAGTGCATGACCGAGAGAAGTGAACACACAAACGCAATTCTGCTATTATCCGTGGGGTATGTGGTGGGTTGTTGCTCTTTAAAAAGTGAACATTGTAACAGAAAGACCTTACATTTGGTCAGAGTGCCATCGTACTTCTCCGGGAAGGTGAGTCGTAGGCCGGTGGTGGCAATAGCTGTGGATGGACGGGTGGCGGAGCAGGCGCATGTTGAGGTAGACTGGGTGGAATCACGCCTGGAATGATTGGAGAGACATTACCAGTTCCTCAGTCAGGGTGGTGAGCCGCGTGATCTGTTGTTGATGGGCCACAAGCATTGTGGCCTGAGCCGTGAGCTCCGTGCTCAGCTGATAAACCGTCGCTGAATCCGGTTGCGGCGAAGTTTTCTGTAATGAGGGTTCAGGAGACATTGGATCCATCTGCAGCGGTTTATTGAACAAAAGCAGAGTCATACAGGCCGAGTCAACAACAACAAACGGGGACAGCGTAGGCAAATCCAAAGAGTGGTAAAAGTCCATGCAATAGTCCGGGGCTGGCAGCGAGCGAGAATAATCCAGTAAACGAGCGAGGGTCGGGGCAAACAGAGTACAATCGTTAGTAGAGAAACAGTCCAGTTCGGTACACAAATAATCAAACACAGGGAAAAATGCTCAGGATTGCAGGCCGTAGCTAGACAAAACTTTGCGAGGGGGAAACGGGAATGGCTTCTATTTATATCCGGGTCAGATGACCTAAGATGGCCGACCCGGGCGGAGTTCAACCCTAGCAAGGGATCCTGGGAAACGGAGTCCAAAAGAACGCTAATACTTTGACTTTTCCCTCAATAAGTTCTTAATCTGATGCTTATTAATAGTTAGTAAGGTAGTTGTTAAGTTTAGGTATTGGGTAGGACTAGGGATGTAGAGTAAGGTCATGTAGAATAAGGCATTAACATGTGCTTAATTAGTACTAATAAATGGCTAACATTCTAGGAATATGCATGCTAATAAGCAACTATTTAAGATACACCCTACAATAGGGTCTATTAGTTGACATTCTATTAGTTGACATTATAGTTAAACTTAAGTTTTCTTAGCAATATTTGTTATAGAATTTATTGGTCTTTGTTGAAGTTAGTTAATAAAAATGCAATAGTTCAGTGTTAGTTCATATTAACTCAGATTAATTTAAAATATGGTTACACAATTATCACTATTAACAAACCATTATCTACGAATTTTGTCTCAATAAGCTCCTAATTTGCTGCTTATTAATAGTTAGTAAGGTAGATGTTAAGTTTAGATATTGAAATTAGGGATGTAGAATATGGTCATGCAGATTATGTGCTTTATAAGTACTAATAAACAGCCAATATGTTAATAATAGGCATGCTAAAAAGCAACTAGTTAATAGTGAGAATTGGTCCTAAATTGGTATACTAAAATTAAACCGAAAATATCAACAGAGACAACATTTGGTCTGACCAGTTAGTAAATGTTGAAATTACAGTTAACTAAGCTAATAAATGGTTTATAAGTATTGTCACTGTTCGTTAACTAATATAGTTAACACATAATGACATTCGTGTTTACATTTTTGAATGTTTTAATGGCAACACTTTACAGTAATGCCCATTAGTTTACCTTAGTTAATGTGAGTTAGTTTAACATTAACAATGACCAAATGAAAACTTATTGTTACATGTGACCATTTTAATATACAATGTCTAATTTTGAGCAATTTCTAATTTTGAAACAAACAAACAAACAAAAAAGTAGTTTTGGTTGAATTTAAGGTTTTCACAAAATGAGTTCATTAAGCCCTCTTCTAGCGACCCCAGTGCTCCAAATAGTTATTAAACATCTAAAATCATCTTTTTTTGTACTTTTCCTGAGAGGAGTACTTTATTGTTGCAAAGTGCAGCATTCCAGCTTTGTGAATATTCTTATCGAATTCTCGATAACATGAGTCCAAATGAAAACAAAATGACTGCGCTGTCTGACATTTCCTGACATAAAAGGCAATCTCTAATAGTACACTAATGCGAAATACAGGGGTTGGACAATGAAACTGAAACACTTGGTTTTAGACCACCATTAGTACGGTGTTGGGCCTCCTTTTGTGGCCAATACAGCATCATTTCATCTTGGGATTGACAAATACATGTCATGCACAGTAGCCAGAGGGATTTTGAGCCATTCCTTTTATAGAACAGTGGCCAGGTCACTATGTGATTCTGGTGTAGGAAAACATTTCCTGACTCTAAAACATCCCAAAGTGCCTCAATAATATTCAGATCTGGTGACTGTGCAGGCCATGGGAGATGTTCAACTTTACTTTCATGTTCATCAAACCTCTCTGTCACCAGTCTTGCTGTGTGTATTAGTGCATTATCATTCTTATACATGGCACCACCTTTAGGGTACAATGTCTGAACCACTGGGTGCACATAGTCAACCTTCACACTTTGCTCTTACTGGTGGAATGTGCAATAAGTGAAGATTGGCCACCAGGGTGCGCAAATATAGCCATGAAACCTCCAACACTATATTGCCCTGTGTTTCAGTTTCATTGTCCAATCCCTGTATGTCTTGGCGAGATTCACACAAGCATAATCTGTCATGTCTTACATGAACGTGTAGTTAATGGTTGGGGAAAAACCTAATTTGCAACATTATATTTGATCCATGCTTTGTAGTAGGTCTTAATATAGATCTGTCTCAATGTTAATCAGACATTAAAAGAAAAGACAGATTCACTCCCTGCTCTTGATTAAACTACTGTTTATTTGCATCCTTTGTTCTTATAAGATCAAATAAAAATAGCTATATTGTGATTAATAGTATAGTAATTATTATTAAAAAAAGAATTGGAGGAAAATATGCAACATTGCTTGGTAATTTGGCTTTGGAATCTTCAACTTCAACTCAATTTTTTTTTTAATCAACTCGCCTTCAATTGGCTGTAGCTCAATCATTTTTCGATTCCAACAAGTCATATGTCATAAAATAAATCATTTTTGAACATTTTTGCTCATTCTGACTTAATTTGCCAGCACGGGTCATATATGGATGTGTTGACGATGATGCTACTTTTATATGCACAGCTTTAGAAATAATACATAATGCATAAAATGTTAACATTTTTGACGTTAATATGCTAATAACATACATTTATGCAAATGAACAAAGTCTGTGTGTGCTAGAACCACACTTTATGTACACATTACATATGATTTCTAAATCTTGGCAAATCCAATAATCAGTTCTACCTCGAAAGCCTTCATTTTATCATTCTGGTTTCTTGTAGACACATTTTTTTTTTTTTTCTAGGCAGACTAGAAATAAAAACCTTCATGCCCTTACTCCCGGAAGTTGCGTAAAACCAGTGGGCGAATGCAAGACCTGGGACTTTTTCATTGAATTTTGAGAAAAAGGAATAAATGGTGCCTCCTCTGCTGCGTTTGATTCCACTGACCAGTTTTGCAGGGGAGTAATTGTGTTCACAGCCATACTTTTTCACAGTTTTAGTAATAAGAGGAAATGGTTTGTCAGAAGTAGCCCTCTAAACATGTCCTAAAAGACATTTGCAGTGGCATTTGCCCTGCAGTCTTCTGTTATTATTTCTTAAGCCTATGTGAAAACCCCCTGGAGAAAAGAAGAGGGCATGCGGTTTCCATATCAGATCCTCTTTTTCTCCTGGTGAAGGTATCAGGAGGTTTCAGCTGGGTCTAATTCACCCACGCAGACCAATGAGTCAGATTCCTCTCAGACTCCCCTTGCTCGAACAGGCATAATGGAGCTTGTTTACTCTGCTTTATCACCCTTCTTGGTTGTGTAATCGTTTGTGGTGTTGTGCTCTTCTGTCATCCATAACCCAACAGATTCTATTACCTCATTTCCATTTGTAGCTCTGAGATAACTCCATACCTTACAACTTTAACAGAATGTGCAGGATGAATACAACTTTTACTCTTTCAATGGCATCTGTCATGTTGACAGAAAAGCGTGCTAAGTCCTGAAAGCCAGCAAGAGTTGGTTGAAAATATATATTTCACTGTAGTTGTCATGGCAGTGTTGTCATTGTTAAAGGGTTAGTTCAACCAAAAAATTAAAATTCAGTCTTTAAATACTCACCCTCATGTTGTTCCAAACCTAGAAAACCTTTGTTTATCTTCAGTACACTGTAAGATATTCGTAATTTTTATAGGGAATTTTTAGGGAATCAAAATGGGATTCAGATCTAACGATTCGATTCAGCTTGATTAGATTAGCTTGATTCAGAATTAATAATTTGCACCTATTAACCATTCGTCCAGCGAAGGGGTTAAATTAGTACATGTTACCAATTCTGAGGTTTATATTACTTCGTGGCCACGACATAATATAAACAGTTATTTCGTTAACTCTTAAGGGCAAGGTAGCAAGATCTGGGCATAGGGTTCGGAGCATAGGGTTTTAAAACCCGGCCATTTTGGTCCGTCCCCATGAGGCTTGCTCCAATCGGATCTGGTTGGGGGTGGAGCCATGCTCCAGGCTGTTTCTCCTTCCATAAATTAACCTGTGTCCCACACGTGGTATATCTGTGAGTTTTGTCAATAACTTCAATAAACTTTTGTGATGCAAATATTGTAACCAATAGTAACTTCTCATTCATATAAACATATTGGAAATAAAACAAGCTTCTGGTCAACACCAAACATCAGATATCTTGCATAAAGTCAAATACATTTTGTAGCCTTATCTACTAAAGGAAATATAATGCAAACACATAAAAGGGGAATATATTCACTCATACACATACACTCGATTACACAAAACACACCACACATATCGAAAGGTAAAGAACATACTATTCATCGGTACTGTTACTCTTATTGTGGTAGAAATAGTCTATTTTAAGAGTTTGTGTATTCTGAATACCCGTCCACAGTTTAGTAGAATGCAGAAAGGAGGGGTCTGGGTGACCAGAGTGTCCGGAGGTCATGCTGTGAAGCCCTTTAAGCTTTGCGGCTGGTGTCTGTCATTATAAACCTTTCTGTTTGTATGTTTGATTGTCAATTCGTGTGTACCTGGTAAGAGATACACTGCATGCTCTGGTTGCCTGAATGAGCCTAGATGAAAGGGGAGTTCTTGTCTTCAGTCGATTGAATTAGGGTTTTAGCTATTTAAATTCCCTAAGAGATAGTGACCAGAAAAAGGGGGAGCCGGTCTGGCATCATTGGGTCTCCTGGTCAGTTTTACAATAGGCACATGGCAGGGGAGATGACTCTTTTAGATTCGACTGGAATGTGGTGATCTCTGCAGTTTGATGGTCTGTTCGACCAAGGTCCCACATATCCCCCTTTTGCATGGCGATGTTCCAGGTATGAACATCCGGCAGGCACTGGAACAAGAGGCAGAGAGAGAACAGACACAAACAAGGCATAAACAACATCTCCATCACAAGCTGAATTCTGGTGTAGGGCTTTAGCTATTTTGGGCTGGTAGCGTTGGAGATGCGTGGGACGACGTAGGAGTGCATTGGTTAGGATTGTCACGAATTGGATGTTTTGATCAATTTAATCATCAGTCATAATCTCAAACGGGTTTGATGAGTTCTTGGGTTCAGGTTCTCGGTTAGCTTTGTTAAGTCAAAAATGCATGGAATCTTACCCGAGGCCAGGCTATCAATTGAGGAGCCTACTCCTTGAAGCGTATGGGCCATGAGGGAGGTTAAGATTTGCATGCAAGCTAAAACGTTTTGTATGACTGCAGATTGTTTGTTTATGATTTTGATAATTTGGTTTGGACCGGTGATGTGAGCGCTAACGAACTGTGATAGTGCCATTAAGTGACTTCCCCAAGGTTTGTAAGGCATGGCTCTGGTTTAAAAGCTGATGTTAAACAGAGTACCTACAGCCACAGCAGCCCCAACAGGGTGCCCAAGAATCGCTTGAAACACTGGTTGTACCCGCTTAATTCAGCCTGGGTTACAGTAATTTCCTTAAATTGGTGCAGCATGTGTTTCACATCTGCTTACATGTGGGCTTAAGGCTTCCCAAGTCCGACAGGTGCCTACCCAAGTGGTTTGGGGGGCTGAGAGGGGTGTAGTGTACTCTGAAAACATCGCAAGTCAGGCTCACACCTTTCGGGTGTCGGCTTTTACGGTTGATCCTGGTGACGCAACTTCTGGCTAGGCATAATCACAATTACGCAGGGACATAGCGGGGTACGTCTGAACATCCTCCTGGTAACAGACAGGGAATAAATGGAAAGTTAAGTCGCGGGGATCATGATTTGTACATCACTAACCAGGACTTCTAGCAATAAATCACAACAGCTTGGTGTACGGGGTCAATCCCATTGTCAAAACCCTGGACTGGGAAGTAAAATGAGAAAGAGAAGAGGAGAAAAAAAACACAAAAAGAATTGGAAGGCTAGAGGGGAAGGAAAGACATAGAGAGACAGAACAGAAAACACGAATGGACACGAGGGCACTGTCTGGTTAGACAGCAAGGGTGTGTCTCCTATGTGAGAGACAGCTCCTCTCTGCTGGACGTAGGTTGTCCTAGCAGTGCGGCGGAGGAGGGTGTGTAAGTGATATGTGTTTGGGAAGGTAGCTGTGTTTCCCTAAATAGACAAAAACTGGTTTAGTGGTGTGTCTGGACTGGTCGGTCTGTGTCAGTGGGTTTGGTCTCCCCCTTTTTCCGTTGCTTGGGGCTTGCAGCATGTCGGGCATCTTTCACGTATTTGCCAGGCCTGTTTGTGTTTGTTGTAGGTGGCCTTGGCATCATGGTGCTCAGCGCATGGTGCATTGTTGGCGTGCATCATCAGTCCCCCTTTTGGCTTTGAGGGCCTACGAGCCATGGCGCAGTCAGGGGCTCAGAGACATATTTGAGGACGCCGTCTTGTAGATGCAACAGGTGCTTGATGGGTTTGGGGGGTGGATGGATGAGAGTGATGTTCGAAACTCTTATGATTGGGTCCTTGGAGTTGAATTGCAGGGATGGGTGTGGTGCGGTTACACAACAAAGTTCCATCAGCGGCAGGTTATAGTCGTAAATGATAGGTTGGGTGGGTGGGAGAAAAATGTGCAAGACTCTTTATGAAGTGTACCTGCCGTGGTATCTGTGGTTTGTGAGGATTTGTTCCTCTGGGATGTACAGTGTGTTGCTGGAACAGTTTTGGCAGGCCGTGAGTCTGCCTGAAGTTATGGAGGTTACAGAGTTCTGAGAATAAAGTGAAAGAGTCTTGTTGTCTGTGGTTTTTTGAAACAGGTGGTTATGGCCTTCTTGTCCTGCTGTTAGTCAGGCCAAACTTTGAAGCATCCATTGGCTTCCCACACGCCTTTATCTGACGAGCTTTGCTGGTTCCATGGTTCCCATGGGTTCTCGTGGGGCCTTGGATAGTCACAGGATTCCTCCCAGTAGCGTTCAGGTGTGTGTTGACGCTCCTGTGTTCTATCCCAGAGGTTGCTCTGCTGTTGAGGTTGGGTACTGCCATAGGAGTCTCGTTCTCTGTTAGATGAGGATGATCTCCATTCGTTAGGTGGCAGTGTGATGCTGTCGTGGTGTTGGGCATCCTCTAGAGCCATTACTTGACTGTGAGTGGAAAAGTCAAGCACTGCCGTGGGTTTAGCGCCCTTTTCCGATGCCATCTTTTGTTTGGTGTAGGCTTTGTGCGCCAGTTCTCGCAGCTGCTGAGATGTCATTGTCTGTGGGCATGCGAGAACACCAAGATGGTGGCTTACCCCAGGATGAAGGTTTCTCAGGAAGAGAACTTTGAAATTCAGGTCTTGTTCCATGTCAGGTTCGTTGCGAGCTCCGAAGTATGCTCGTCTGAGTCGGTTGTAGTAGGCTTGGGGGATCTCATTGCGACAGGGGACAGGGGAACAGGGGATCCGATCCTGCTTGGCAGGGGTGAGGTTAGGTCACGTCGCGTTCTAGTTGTTTCAGGACGCAGTTCATAAGCATGTTTGAGTTCATCTTTGACGTTTTCAGACTCTTCTGTGATGTTGTCTAACTGTTGCGTTAGATGGTCAATCTCAGTTCTTGCCTCATTTAGGTGAGTTTCAAGGGCTTTAATTCTGCTGGTCTTGTCCCTGAAGTTCGTCGTTGCCTTTTCCAGTAGCTGTTCAGCATATTGTAGCTTGCTCGCGAGCTCGGCATAGGCTGATTGGGCTTGTTCCCTTTCTTGGGTGGTTGTTGTCAGAGCCTCTTGTAGTCTGGCGATCTCCTCATTGGCACTTGCGTCCGTCTCATCAGATCCTTTCTGGCGCTTTTGCACTTCCAGTTCTAGCTGCTTGATGCGTCGTTGTGCACGTGTCAGCTCCTCCTGGAGATCGGCAGCACGTCTGTCACTTAGCATGTGGATGGCGATGAGGGTGTGACTCAAGGAGCTGGAGATCTTGGCTAATTCTTTGTGGCTGTAGCTTTGGCATGGGTCATGTTTCATGATGCTTGTTAGGTTGTCATCCATCTGATCTTGTGTCTGATGTCTTAGGGTTTCGGCAGCCTTAGGCAGGAGGCTGTCTGTCATGGCGCTCAACCAGGCCTCCAAGTCCTCCTAGTGGCCGACGGGGTCTGTTGTGCGAGACATTTCGACGCAGTGAGGGAGACTTAGACCACTGACTGACACAGACCTGGAGAAGGAAGCACAAACAAAACAAACAAAGCGAAAACAGAGGTGTGAATGTGCGGTGTCAGGTGTGCGTGATTTTGGGTGTGTATTGGGTTTAAGCATGGTCCTCTGGTGGGCGTGCTTCTTAATCGTGGATGCTGTGAGGGATGTTAGTGGGCACGCACGAGGGGCACCGCTGGAGAACAGAGGGAGAGAAGAAGACAACACACAGAGAGAGGAACAGAGTGGTCGTCGGCTGCTTCCCCCTTTTCCTGCAGGGGAAATGAAGAAAAAGAAGAAAACTATATATACATATTATGGGAAGACAGTTACTGCTAACTGTGAGATGAGAGTGACTGAAGACAGAAAGAGAGAGAGAGAGAGAAATACTCTTTTCTGGGAGCAGACTGAGTATAGCTTAAAATTCTTTCCCCCTTTTTGTGGGGTCTCACACCAGGACTGTGATTGTTATTATAATCTCCTCCAGGGCGAAGGAGTGAACAATAACGATGACAGTATTGGCTTCTTAGTTGGTAGGATTGACCCGTACACCATCTGAAGCATTCCTAGCGGCGGGTTCACGCATGGTACCTATTGGTCCTCTTTTGACCTGTTTTCGTCTTGGGCTGCGGGGTCGCGATGGAAAGGGAAGTGAGAGTTAGGCAAGAGTTTAAATTATGTTTTCAAGTGACACGAACATTGATTAAATGTCTTTTAAAATTCTCTGCTTTTATGATTCTCACAGGTAGATCGCAGAACAGCGGCTGAAGTCAAATCAAAGGACAGCTAGGAGTGAGTGAGAGAGAGTGAGAGAGGGAGAGAGAGAAAGCAAAAGTAAAGGAGGAATAAGAATGTTTAATTCCCAAGTGAAATTATGATTTCAAGTCAGTAATTATTGTTAATGATCAAAATTGCCTTCAATACTTTCGTTAAAGCTTTGGCAATGCAGTTGTGATTACACTAATCAATAAGTATCACTGACGTATGGGAGGAGAGATTGTAATTGTGAGTGAAATTGAAATTTCAAATTTGGTTTTCAAATTTGATTGTTAATGATCATAAATCATAATGTCTCATTAAAAGTTTGTCAAAGTAATTATGATTCTATTAATCAATTAGTATCATTGAGGTATGGAAAAGGAATGTAATTAATTGTGAATGAAACTGAAACTTCAAAAGGGTAATGATAGTTAATGATCAAAAGTTATGATGTCTCATTAGAATTTGATCAAAGCAGTTGTAATTAAATTACTCAGTAAGCATCATTACAATGGGACGGAAACATAGTTCTTGAATTAAGTGAAAGTTTCAAACCAGTGATGGTATTAACTGAGTAATAATTACCGATGTCTTCCAAATTGATCAAATCAACTAAAATTCAACTTAATCAAGTATCATTACCATAGGGCAAAAGCCATTGTAAAGGAAATCAGATTTCAAACCAGCAATGAGGGTTATCGATTAAAATTTATAATGCTTCGTAAGATTTGTTTTCTTTCTCAAGCAGTTATGAATTAATCAATGAGCTTTGCTGAAGTCTGGGCAAGGAAACATGCTTAATTACGATTAAAGTTTCAAATCAGGAACAATATTCAATGATTAATCTTTTAATGTTGTCTTGTAAGGTTACAAGGAGATTAATCAATTAATATCTTCGAAGTAGGGCAATGAGACAATTGTGATCATGGTTAAAAACAGCTTAACTGATTAACAAACTGAAGAGGGATGGCGAACCTCACACAATATTGAAAGTTAATTTTGAAATTAAACTTTAAATATTATTGAAATTGAATATTGAAAGTTAACTTTTGCCATCAGAGTTGAAAATCATCAATATTCATTTCAAATAGGAGGAGGAAAGAGATAGAAATAGTAATAGAGAGAAATGTAGTATGGAAACCCGTTAAAGTTGAAGATGCAAATGATTGAATCACCCAAACACTATCACACACACTGTTGTCAGCCAATGAACTACAAAATTGCTACAAGTTAGCCACTCAATGCTAGCAGCTTCGCATCGGCTCCGATGCGAGTGCGTTAGCTTCCGTTAGCCTAACTGTAGCACGGTCTGTTTACAAATACGGTGCGGCGGACTGCACCTGCGCACAAAAATTTTACCCCGGAAAGGAGGTCTTAGGATTTCCGGGTCGCGGCCGTTCCTATGGCAGCGTGAACAACAATAAACTAGCACGTGAATTACATGCAGTGAAACACATTGCGGGAAACGACGGCGCGTTTCAGTACAACACAGCAAATAGACACTATTTGAGTTCTTATCTTATAGCGCTGAACAGTCTCAACTCGTCAGAGTGAGGTAACTTTTATCTACAGATTTACTGCAGTCAATAACGTTATTGAATTACACAATTTTGCTTGATCAAGATTCACAATTCTCCCAAAAACAACGCTTGGACACTTTTGAGTGTAGCGTTCTAAGTTCACCAGTTTCAAGTGAATAGTTGGTAACAGAGCATTAGGTAGCGAGCCTATTATCTGTAACCGGGATAAATCCTAGTTATTTCGTCATTGGAACACGCAATGCAAAAATTAATTCTAGGATAAAGGCCTTATAAAAGAAAAATCAGGAACACGCTGATTTTCTCCGTGTGCGCTTTTAAGTGACTTAAATGTTTCTGGCAGACAATCTTTAAACGTTTACTGCAGTTTAAAAATCTTCGCAAGGAGGATCGAGTTACTCTTTCATTCATTCAACACACTGGCAGCCACAATAAAGTATACAGTAACACAATAAACTGTTTCTCTGTCTTTGATCAATTTCTTCCGGATAAAATTTAACAAATACCACAAAAATGTCTTGGTGTTATGAAGTTTTAAGTCAAATTATGCCAGCTGTTTTTCTCCACCATTAAATATGTAAGATATTAGCTCAAAATTATTATAGGGAATCAAAATGGGAATCAGATCTAACGATTCGATTCAGCTTGATTAGATTAACTTGATTCAGAATTAATAATTTGCACCTATTAACCGTTCGTCCAGCGAAGGGGTTAAATTAGTACATGTTACCAATTCTGAGGTTTATATTACTTCGTGGCCATGACATAATATAAACAGTTATTTCGTTAACTCTTAAGGGCAAGGTAGCAAGATCTGGGCATAGGTTTAACTTTAAAATACACAACACAAGACAAAGCTTCTTTATAAATGAAACAAGAATTTATTCGAATTACTCTAAGACACACAAACTAAACTACTAACACATAAACAAACACACGCACACACACATTCATACTGTTCTAGAGGGTTATGGGGTTAACGGAGCTTAAACGGAATCCCAAAACAACATTACTAGCAATTGCTACTATAGTTCTTAGATTGCAACCTGGTAGAACCACAAAAGCAAAGATTCGGCTTTTAGCTGCTAATAAGGATTTTGTGCACCAATTCAGCGAGCAAAGGAGATTTTGTTTACTTGCGTCCTGTTTGAACGGGAGTTTCCTCCGTGACTTTGTCGGGTGTCCTGATTGGTGGCTCATAGATGATGTCTTTGGGAAACACGTCAGTGATGAGTGAGCTGCTTGGCCGGATGGCTCCGATTGGTTGCCGGGTTACGCAATGTGATGCGCGGGAAGTTTCTTCTGCAGTCAGAGTTGCCAGACGCAAAGTCTTTGAAGAATTCGGCCGGTTAGCGGAGCTGAGTCTGTTTCCTGTAGAGTTCTGGATGGCACAATCGCGTGATGGTCAGCGCGGTGGAATGGGGGCGCACGGCGAAAGGCGCAAGGTGGAAATCGAACGGCGAAAAGGCACACAGCGAAAGGCAAGGCATTGTTCGGAGCATAGGGTTTTAAAACCCGGCCATTTTGGTCCGTCCCCATGAGGCTTGCTCCAATCGGATCTGGTTGGGGGTGGAGCCATGCTCCAGGCTGTTTCTCCTTGCATAAATTAACCTGTGTCCCACACGTGGTATATCTGTGAGTTTTGTCAATAACTTCAATAAACTTTTGTGATGCAAATATTGTAACCAATAGTAACTTCTCATTCATATAAACATATTGGAAATAAAACAAGCTTCTGGTCAACACTAAACATCAGATATCTTGCATACAGTCAAATACATTTTGTAGCCTTATCTACTAAAGGAAATATAATGCAAACACATAAAAGGGGAATATATTCACTCATACACATACGCTCGATTACACAAAACACACCACACATATCGAAAGGTAAAGAACATACTATTCATCAGTACTGTTACTCTAATTGTGGTAGAAATAGTCTGTTTTAAGAGTTTGTGTATTCTGAATAGCCGTCCACAGTTTAGTAGAATGCAGAAAGGAGGGGTCTGGGTGACCAGAGTGTCCGGAGGTCATGCTGTGAAGCCCTTTGAGCTTTGCGTCTGGTTTCTGTCATTATAAACCTTTCTGTTTGTATGTTTGATTGTCAATTTGCGTGTACCTGGTAAGAGATACACTGCATGCTCTGGTTGCCTGAATGAGCCTAGATGAAAGGGGAGTTCTTGTCTTCAGTCGATTGAATTAGGGTTTTAGCTATTTAAATTCCCTAAGAGATAGTGACCAGAAAAAGGGGGAGCCGGTCTGGCATCATTGGGTCTCCTGGTCAGTTTTACAATAGGCACATGGCAGGGGAGATGACTCTTTTAGATTCGACTGGAATGTGGTGATCTCTGCAGTTTGATGATCTGTTCGACCAAGGTCCCACAACACACATAAGATATTTTTGATGAAATCCGAGAGCTTTCTGACCCTGCTTAGACAGCAACGCAACTTCCAAATTCAAGGCCCAGAAAGGAAGTGAGGACATTATTAAAATATACTCTTAAAAATAAAGGTCATTTAAAAGGTTTTTCACTGCAGTGCCATAGAAGAACCATTTTTGGTTTCACAAAGAACCATTCAGTCAAAGGTTATTTAAATAACCATCTCTTTCTTACCTTTTTATAATCTGAAGAACCTTCTTTCACCACAAAGAACCTTTTGTGAAACAGAAAGGTTCTTCAGATGTTAAAGGTTCTTTATGGAACCATTTAGGCAAAACGGTTCTTCTATGGCATCGTAAAGTACCTTTATTTTTAAGAGTGTAGACCTAGTGTCATCAGTGGTTCAACTTTGCTGTTATGAAGCTACGATAATACTTTTTGTGCGCAAAGAAAACAAAAATACTCACTTTATTCAACAATCTTTAACGTGTATTCTGATTTGTCACATTTTGTTGCCACAGACAACATTGTTTATACTTTTAACAGAATTTAACCCCACAATTGTCTTATAGTTGTCTCTGCATATTATGCTGAGCTGGGAAAAAGTATTTTAGCATTGAAAAAACACACACATCAACATTCTCGTTTTAGCGTTCACACGGATTATGAATGTTCCGCTCTGTGGAGCAGATGATATTTTGGAGTGTCTGTTATGGCCCCTAGTGCTCGGTGAACTCAGAGATGGGTCAAAACGTCCAGTCATGTCCACCTCACCATGGTAACTGTGAAGAAAGCCTCAACCTTGCCATAGCAACCCTGAGACGCAACGGTTCACCTGCCGCAACTTGTCACCACAACAAAAAGACAAAAACATAAACGCATGAGTAACTGAATAACTGGGAGTGTGTGACAGAGTGTTATTTACACATCTATTGCTCAGTCAGGAGCCACTGTGTAAATGGTGTGCTGTGATTCAGTGTTCATGTTGAGTGATAACTCAACTCTCAGTTTTCATAAATGTTTTGTCGTTCACCTTTAACCTTTGACCTGAAGCAATGAAACATCAGCAGTAGAGTGGACTTACTAGAGTATTCAACCATCTTAAAGGAGAAGTTCACTTCCAGAACAAAAATTTACAGATCATTTACTCACCCACTTGTCATCCAAGATGTTCATGTCTTTCTTTCTTCAATCATAAAGAAATAGTTTTTTGACCAAAACATTTCACGATTTCTCTCCATATAGTGTTCTAGATTTCTATGCAAAATGCAGCTTCAAAGGGGTCTAAACGATCCCAGCCAAGGAAGAAGGGTGATCTAGTGAAGCGATTCATTGTTTTCTAAAAAAAGTTGACAATTTATATACTTTTTAACCTCAAATGGTTGTCTTGTCTAGCTCTGCGTGAACTCTGTGTACTCCAGTTCAAGACAGTTAGGGTAGGTTGAAAAACTCCTATGTAATTTTCTCCTCCAACTTCAAAATCGCCATACATCGCTGTTTTACCATTTTTGTAAAGGGCGTTTGATCTTCTTTCCATGTTCACTTTGTAAACACTGGGTCAGTACTCCGAAAATGAGATGGGAGTTTTTCGACCTACCCTAACTGTCTTGAACCTAACTGTCTTAAACTGTAATATGCAGAGTGTATTAAATAGGGAGCGTAAATGTTTAGTCCAAAAACAGCTGCAGGCTTTTTCCACAAATTTTGTATGTATGCAAATGTTATAATATCCAAGGTGCAAGGTGTATTTTAAATCCAATCTGTCTATGTAAATGGCATAAAGTTAAGTTAAGGATTCATTAGTTTGAATTCTATAATAACATCTTAGTTGATTATTCAGTACACCTAATTTTTGACAAAACATCCCATGTTTTGGTCGTGACTGCACATTTTCGGTAGTGGCAGTAATGTTTTGGTAGCGACAACATCACATTACAGAATTTTAACTTGCATACTAAAACACTAAACTATTTTGACTGTTTATGTAGTGACAATTTTAGAAACTTTTGAGCCTAGCTCAAAAATGCTAATCAGCACATGGTTACAGTTATGGCCAAAAATATCGACACCCTTGCAATTCTGTCAGAAAATGTAACTCTTATCTCAGAAAATTGTTGCAGTTGCAAATGTTTTGGTACTCACGTTTATTTGTATTTTTTGGTTTGCATTGGAGCACAAACAAAAAAAAGAAAAAGAAAAAAAGAAACAAAAAAAAAAGTAAAATCTGATACAATTCCACACAGAACCCCAACAAATGTAATGGACAAAATTATTGGCACACATAACTTGATATTTTGTAAAACACCCTTTAAAAAAAAATACCTGAAATCAATCGCTTCCTGTAACCATGAATGAGTTTCTTACACCTCTCTACTGGAATTTTGGACCTCTCTGCTCCAGGTCATTCAGATTTGGAGCATGACTTCTCCCAACTGCTGTTTTGAGATCTCTCCACAAGTGTTCTATTGGACTCATTGATGGTCATTTCAGAACTCTTGAGTGCTTCATTTGTAACTATATCTGAGTGCATTTTGAATTGTGTTTTGGGTCATTGTCCTGCGTGAAGATCCATGACCTCTGGTGGAGGCGCAACTTTGACACTGGCCACTACGTTGTGCCCCAAAATTATTTGGTAATCATCAGATTTCATGATACCGTTCACACAGTCAAGGCATCCAGTGCCAGAATCAACAAAGCAACCCCAAAACATATTTGAACCTCCACTGTAGGGACTGTGTTTTTTTTCTTTGAAGGCCTCATTTCTTTTTTCTGTAAACAGTGCCATGATGTCCTTTACCAAAAAGCTCAACTTTTGTCACATAAGTTTTGGCAAACTCCAGTCTTGCTTTTTTATGCCTTTGTGTCAGCAGTGGTGTCCTACCATCGCGTCCCTTTTCATTCAGATGAGCTGACACTAATATATATTATATATTAAATATTATTCTGGGTTTCAGTAGATAACAGAATGATCTTAGTAAACATCTAAAATGTGTATACTTTAATGCTTTTTATTGTTTTTTGGTTGTAGGTCAGCAGTTTGCACCAATTCTATAGAATGGACAATATATGTAAGTATGTAAAAGGAAGTAAAGGACCCAAAAGTAATAATGATGCTTGCATTAGCAAACTCTACTAATGATGTGTTCATGCTATTTATGAAAAACACTAAAACTTTTTTTTTTTTTCTTAAAAAAAAAAAAAAAAAATAAAATAAAACATTTTTTTTTCTTGTTCCTACATAGTGCTTTCTTTATGCTGTGTATTTTATAGTGTTAGATTTCAGGTTTTACTTGTTCCTGTGTGTGAATGCTCTGAGGGTTTTTCCTTGGCACAATTTTGCAGTGCAACTGATCTGAGAAGAGCATCTGGGGCATTATCAGAGAGATCTGTTCAGCATCCTGGTCTCAGAACAGTGTTTGGGGCCCTTTCAGAGATCTGGGACCCCAGGAGAGACTCATCTCAGAATGGTTCCTCTCTCTCTCTCTCTCTCTCTCTCTCTCTCTCTCCATATGCCCACTACAGAATCATCCAACACACTTTTTAAAGAGACTTACTTTTTAAACTGTGTGAAAGTGAGAGAAAAAAAAAAATGAGTTTACAGTTTGAGGACATTGGGAAGTTTTTTTTTTTTTTTTGAAATCGTATCTGTTGGCCAGCAAAACCTTTGTGAAATCCGAGTTTGTTTTGTGAATTAGGATGAATAAGTGCGTAAAGTACACTGCTTTTCTCGGTACACAGATGGTACGTGCTCGCAGGGTAATGGCACATGGCATGTGTAAGTGTGTGTGAGATAGTGACGATCGTAGATTTGGCTCTATGAGGGTCGGCCACGTTCCAATCTCCGTGGAGACCCTAGAGCGATGACATCATTAGTGGGGGTGGTTCTAACACATTCTATTTAAATGCAGACGTGCTAATTGGCTTGGCAGAGGCTTCAGTCATCTCTCTATTCCAGCCCCCTGTGACCGCCAAACTATTCAGACATCAGTGTTAACCACCTACACATGATGGCGCGCACCTCTCCTTCTCGTTCTACCTTTAATACACGGGGGGCAGGCGCGCCTCCAGAAAGCTGGCAGATGTTTTCACCTGGTTCCCTGCTTGTTAACGTATAGAGAAGATTTCGCTTTATATAGCATGTCTTTTAAAGATGCAGGGAGAAGAGAGAAAAAAAGTGTGCCGCTGTTTTATGGTACAGGTCAAAATGGGATGTCATGGGCAGTTTGTGTGGATGGACAGCCGGATCGGGTATTATGTGTCCCTTAGGGGTCATAGGCTCTGTCATAGGGGTCCGGATAATCCGTGCATGCAGGAGGCAGAAGATGGGAGTGGGTGGGGGTGGTCGTGCAGACAGGAAAAGGGATAACAATCCATCTCTGAGGTTTTAGGACATGGCTACCAATATGTCTCTAAAATAACTCCAATAAAACCATCACAACGTGAGAATAAAAAAAAAAAAAAAAAAAAAAAAAAAAAAGGGGGGGTAGAGCGAAACGTGAAATGAAAGTTATTTTGTGCAGTATCTGGAAAATATTGCACTTTATTTTAAGGTGATTTTGAAAAACTGTAATTGCAAAAATAAGTATTGTAAATAATAAATATTGTAAGTATAAGTAAATAAGTATTGTAGGTAAATGTAATATTATTTAACTCTTGTACATGTACTTACTATAGGGTCAAGAAAGTTTAGAGTTTGGTTTAGTGTTAATTGCACAATTTACTGTTGTTATTATTATGGTACGCACATGTAATGTGTAACTGTGTCTGCCTTAAAATAAAGCTTTACCAAATATTGATTTTGAAGTATGAATGTATTTTTGTTCCTACCCATTCAAATTTACTTTATATCACTTTTTCACAATACATACAATTTTAGAGCAGTTTTACTTTGCAGGCTTACTTTGACAGTCCTAAAAATACAAAATAATAATAATAATAACCAACAAATTCTCTTTTAAGATTTTAAACAGAGCTCCTGGAACCTGCTGGCAAATCCGGAAAATGTGTCCGAATGGAACAACTAGCTGTTAATGCAGTGACATCACTTTCTATTGAATATGGACTGCCAATCAGTGGTGTGATGACTGAAATTCACAGAAATAGAGGTAAGTGTTTTAACTCGAAATTTTGGTTCCTTTTTGTCAAACACAAATGTTTTAACACCCATGTTTCTTGGATACTGCCTTGTTGCTACTTCAAAAGTCACTATTCTAAGGCTCTAAGCCCAAATTTTCTTTGCATGCCTTAAGTACAGTGAGGAGAAAAAAAAAAACTGATCCCCTGCTGATTTTGTACATTTGCCCACTGACAAAGAAATTATCAGTTTGTAATTGTAATGGTAGGTTTATTTGAACAGTGAGAGACAGAATAACAACAAATAAAATCCAGAAAAACTATTTGATTTGCATTTTAATGAGTGAGATAAGTATTTGACCCCTTTGCAAAACATGACTTAGTAATTGGTTTCAAAACCCTTGTTGGCAATCACAGAGGTCAGACGTTTCTTGTAGTTGGCCACCAGGTTTGCACACATTTCAAAAGGGATTTTGTCCCACTCCTCTTTGCAGATCCTCTCCAAGACATTAAGGTTTCGGGGCTGACATTTGTCAACTCGAACCTTCAGCTTCCTCCACAGATTTTCTATGGGATTAAGGTCTGTAGGCTGGCTGGGCCACTCCAGGACCTTAATATGCTTCTCCAGTCCTTTGTTGCCTTGGCCGTGTGTTTTGGGTCATTGTCATGCTGGAATACCCATCCACGACCCTTTTTTAATGCCCAGGCTGAGGAAAGGAGGTTCTTACCCAAGGTTCTCACCCCATCCATCATCCCTTTGATGCGGTTTAATTGTCTTGTTCCTTGTTTCCAGGAGAAAAAAAACAAAAACTAAATTAAGTGCATTGAGCTTAAAACATGTTATGTCATTTTGCTTTTTTTGGATATATATATATATATATATATATATATTTTTTTTTTGGACTAAAAACAAGACAAAAATACTATGTACGATAAGCCTTTTAAAACAGTGCTCCTAATCTCAGCTTGTTACCTGTATAAAAGACACCTGGGAGCCAGAAATCTTGCTAATTGATAGGGGATCAAATACTTATTTCATTAAAATGCAAATCAATTTATAACTTTGTTGAAATGCTTTTTTCTGGATTTTGTTGTTGTTGTTGTTGTTGTTGTCGTTGTTGTTCTGTATCTCACTGTTCAAATAAGCCTACCATTACAATTATAGACTAATCATTTCTTTGTCAGTGGGCAAACATACAAAATCAGCAGGGGATCAACTAATTCCCTCATTGTAAATTTTAAATGTTATCTTAAAGGTTTAGTTCACCCAAAAATTTAAATTCTGTCATTAATTTCTAAATTACATTAATTACACAACTGACATCTTCAAGGCCCAGAAATGTGAGGACATTGTGGTAGTGATGGGTGCTTTCGAAGCACTGATTTGTGAAGCTTCAAACTTTTTGTGAATCATGTGTTTTGGACAGTGGTTTGGAGCGCGTATCAAACTGCCAAAGTCATTTGATATCAGGCATCGTTACGTCATAACTGTTTCAAAATATTTCAAACAATGGTTTCCCCAGCAGCGAACCATTGAACCAGCGTCTATGCTTTTTATCTTGGACCAGTTTATCAGACATTTTAAACAAGAGTCATTTGGTTAATTAAAAGGATGAGACGTAGTTAATAGTCTCTTACTTGCCTGTATATACAAGCTCTCCATAAAATAAACAAAAGAAGCCTTGCAAATGAATATGAAATATTTTAAAAAACAAATATTGTACAGACACTTCATATTTAATAATGTTTCATGTATTATACTTTCAATAAAACATTTACAGTGGGTTTTTAAAAGCTGTTTTTATGCATGTTTTGGTACATTTACACACCTTTGACCAGCAGGCGTCACTAGAGGTAGATGTTTTGAGCGCTTCGAAACAATGAATCATTTAGCAAAACCTTTGGTTCAGTTGATTCAGTGAAGCTTCGAAAACATTTGTTTCTCCCATCACTACATTGTGGTACTCTCCTGAACATGTGCCGTTATTAAGAACGTTATTATAAACAAAAAGTTAGTTTTGTTTTCTTTGCACACAAAAAGTATTCTCATAGCTTCATAACATTTCAGTTGAATCACTGATGTCACATGGACTATTTTAACAATGTCCTTACTACATTTCTGGGCCTTAACTGTGGTAGTACCATTGCTGTCTGGGTCAGAAAGCTCTCAGATTTGATCTTATTTTGTGTTCTGAAGATGAATGAAGGTCTTACCAGTTTAGAACGACTTGGGTGAGTAATTAATGACGGAATTTTCATTTTGGGGTGAACTACCTCCTTAATTTCCTAATAATGTAATTACACCTAAAAAAAAAACAAAAAAAAAAAACAGGTAAGCAAGTGAAAACACGAGCAAACCCACAGCTAATGCATTAACATTGATAAAGGTCAGCAGAAGCATATGGTGTCTTATCCACAGCCTTGCAACCCACCCCAAAGCATGTCTCAAGACCACAGACCTCCTTTAGTACCCTTTCTCAGTGCTATTCTGACTAACCCTGAAGCTCGACCCATCTGTGGATCTCCCTGCCAGGCCAAAGCATAACCCAGAACCCCCTGGCACTACCAGGTGGCACCCAATATGGCAGCCTCCTCCAGCCCACCCATTCAAGCCTCTGGGAATTCAAGCCACAATACTGAGAACAGCAAATATCAGCAATCACGTTAAGGTCCCAGTTTTGGCTTGTAATTGATACTTGGGTAACTATAAGTAGGGGTTTCAAATGATTTTGAACCATTTTTCGTGGTTGCTGTTTTAATTTTGTTGCTTGAGTGGTTTTCTAACATTTTTTGCTGAAAGCATGCAAGCAAGAAACAACTACAATGATGGTATATTTCAGAACAATATTTCACAATCCTTGTCGCCCCCACTCTGTTTGCATGCTCAATCGCATTTTAATTGCGTCAAAGCATTCTTTCTGTTTCTTTCTCTCTCACACATCTAAAAAAACATGTCTGTGTGAGGGTGTTGATTAGGAAGGTAAAAATACAACATGTAGGATTTTATGCTAATTAGCCTTTAAACCTTGCTCACGTCAGCGAGAGTTCGTAATTAGCACGTTCGGAGGGAAGTGGCGAAAAGCTTGGGCGGCGAGATTGGCTGATCTGAATGAAATTAGCAGTGTGAAATCAAGACGTTTCAATTTTTCCTCCTACCCACACCTGTTTGCTGTGGACAGGAGACGTTTTTCCCACTCGACTGAAAGCTCACAGAACTCTTGGAGGGCTCAACATGGGGCTGTTCCCACAGCTTTCTGCTTGTTTCTTCAGCACACCCTCCATATTTTTTTTCTTGGTTTGCGTGGTGGAAAAAGGCATTGACTGATGTATTTCATGCTAAGCCATTTTTGTTCCAGCTACGAATTGTACTTAGCAGCTAATTAGCTACCGGCAAATACGAAGTGCTCATGCAGACTCTTGATGTCAAATTTGACTTGTTGGTTCAGACATTTCCCTCATACAAGCAAAGATTTCTGTGACTAAGTCACTGACGCATACAGTTAACAATGTCAGTGTCAATCAGCAAACCGTACTTAGCCGCTAATTGTTAGCTGTATGTGTATTTTTACATATTTGACACGTTGGTTTGAGAATCTCCTTAAGTAAGCAAAGATTTTTCCTCATATAAGCAAAATTATTTTTATTACAGGTTTGAGAAATGTACTTGGCAGCTCTTGGTTGGTCATGATGAACCATGATGTAATTGAGTCATTCTTGAGAAGTGGGACAAAACATGTCCAGCAATTATAACTGCTATTAGTTTTAAAAATAAAAATACTTTAAAATTGTAAATGTTATGGGGATTAATAATAGAATGTATTTAACACAATTATCACCTTCAGTTAAATTTTATCATTATTATGTGAAGTCTATGACACTTTTTGTCTTCTCACTACATCTAAAACAGTGTGTCCACAGAGAAGGGTTCATTCATTCATATGCTATAAAATGGATAAAAATGTTTTTTAATGATGAAAAAGAGCTTGTTTTATCAAAGACAACACCTAATAATATATCATATCAAAGAAAGGTTGTTTGTCAATGACACATGCATGTTTAATAAGGTTTTGTGTCCTGACTTTTTGTCAACACTGTCAGATATTAATTAAAATGTAATAAAATCAGGAAATATCATGGGCAGCTGTCACTCTAAAGTACCCCCTTGCCACAGTGCTCCTCTGCAGAGTACATCAGTGTCAGACAGGCTGTGCTAAGTTTTATAGTTTTAGAATATTTTAAATTGAGGAAATTATTTGAAATATTTAGGTAATTTTATTCTCTTGAAGCAGGTTCCATTAGCCTCTAGCATTAACAGAAAAAAACAAAATGGCTACTACATGAACTCCATTTGTTTTGTGAAAGAAATGGCAAATTTGTCAACGTCAGATATCACCACCATAAGATTTTGCGTTCCAATGATATATTAAACTACTTAAATGTGACTCTTGAATAGAAGCTTTATAAACAATAACATACTCACTGTGTTGTTTGTTTTAATACAGTAATTGATTGATTCAATGCATTTGATAGTTAAATGACTACAAATTCAGGTTTTGGTGACCACTGTCAGATGTGTCAACTCTGTCAGATGAATATTTTGATAATATTTAATTATGATATGTTATATTTGTTGTTGAATTGCTGGTCACATGTAAAAGTGTAATCTGTCTGGTAACTTGAGAATGTGTTTTGAAATGTTAAATACGTCTAGAATGCTGTTAAAGATAAAGTTACAATTATATTACACAGTCCAAGTTAAAAAAGCACATTTTGTTAAAAAAAGAGAAAAGTTGGGAGGTTGTATCAAGGCAAAGCTCAGTAGCTTAGTAAATATAAGATCCATAAATGTGGTTTCATTTAAAAAAAAAAGTACATGGTTTTATTTTTTCAATTTTGCACCCTGTTTTGTCCCACTTCTCAAGAATGACTGAATTGCATTTTCATATTCAGTATTTTGGTGTCAAAAATGCGGCTTCAAACGAGTATTTTTCTGATTGACTGAACTGTAGGTCATTGTTATCGCCCTGTTGCGAACTTTGTTTAGCAGCTAGTCGTTAGTCATCTGCTCTCATGACGTGCATTTTCACATTCTGTATCTTGATGTGAAATTGAGCATCTTGGTTTGAATATTCTCTTCATATGGTGAATTTGGGATTGAGTCAGTATTTCATACTTAGTCATTTTCTGTTACTGTGCTGCAAACTGTACTAGCAGCTAGTTAGCCATCGGCAGATGTAATGTAGCATACATTCTCACATTCAGTATCGCCACATCAAATTCAACATCATTGTTCAAATATTCTCTTCATATGGTGAAGATGTTTAGGATTGAGTGAGCATAGTAATTTTTGTTGCTGTGTTGTAAACCTACTTAGCAGCTAATTGTTAGCCACCTGCAAAAGTAATGCAGCCTGCATTCTCACATTCTGTATCTTCATGTCAAATTCAAACTCTTTGTTTGAATGTTCTCTTCATATGGTGAAGATATTTGGGATTGAGTAAATATTTCATGCTTAGCCATTTTTGTTGCTGTGATGCAGACTTTACTTAGCAGTTAATTGTTGGCCATCTGCAGATGTAGTCTACCCTGTCAGTATTTTCACGTCAAATTCAACATCTTTGTTTGAATATTCTGTTCATATTGTGAAGATATTTGAGACTGAGTGAATATTTCATGCTTAGCCATTTTTGTTCCCATGCTGCAAATTGTACTTAGTAGCTAATTGTTAGCCATCTGCAAAAGTAATGCCTACATTTTTACCTTCAGTATCTTCATGTCAAATTGAAACTCTTTGTTCGAGCATTCTCTTCATATGGTGAATATATTTGGGATTGAGTAAATATTTCATGCTTAGCCATTATTGGTGCTGTGCTGTGAACTGTACTTAGCAGCTAATGTTAGCTATCTGCAATTGTTGTGTAGCCTACATTCTCACATTCAGTGTATCCACACCAAATTCAACATCTTTGTTTGAATATTCTCTATATGGTAAAGATATTTGGGATTGTTTGAATACTTAATATTTAGTAATTTCTGTTGTTGTGCTGTAAATGGCACTTAGCAGCTATTTTTAAACCCTCTGCATATGCAATGTAGCCTAAGTATCTTACATTCTCATATTCAGTATCTTCATGCCAAATTCAGTGTTTTTTATTTTTTTATTTGCTTCATTTGGTGAAAATGTTAAGGTTTGATTGAAAATGTAATGTCATTTTTCTTGCTGTTGCAAACTACACTTAGCAGCTAATGGTTAGCCACCCGAAGACAGCTTACGTAGCCTACATTCTCACATTCAATATTTCAGTATCTTTGTTTGAATATTCTCTTGATATGGTGAAGATATTTGGGATTGAGTGAATATTTCATGCTTAGTCATTTATGTTGTTGCGCTGCAAATGGTACTTAGCAGCTAACTGTTAGCCATCTTCATATGTAATGTAGCCTAAGTAGCTTCTCACATTCAGTATATTCATGTGAAATTCAATGTTTATTTTATTATTTTTTTTTTTATTATTATTGTAGCTAATTGTTAGCCATCTGTAAAAGTAATGTCACCTGCATTCTTACATTCAGTATCTTCAAATCAAATTCAACATCTTTGTTTGAATATTCTCTTCATATGGTGAAGATATTTAAGATTACACTGTAAAAAAAACTATTTGTTGAGTCAACTTAAAATAATTTGTTACCTGGCTGCTTTAAAAGCTGCTTTTAGTCAGCTCGAAAAAAGTTTAGTCAACTTGAAATGTTACGTTTTACTAAGTAACAACTTAGATATTTGAGTTGATTCAACTTAAAATGTTAAGGCAGCCAAGTAACAAACACAGCTGTTAAGTTTAACAAACACGTTTTTAGTTTAGTCAACTCAAATATCCAAGTTGTCACTTAGTACAACTTAACATTTCAACTTGAATAAACTTATTTGAGTTGACTGAACTTAAAGGAACACTCCACTAATTTTCCAACTCCCCTAGAGTTAAACAGATGAGTTTTACCGTTTTTGAATTCATTCAGCCGATCTCCGGGTCTGGCGTTAACATTTCTAGCATAGCTTAGCATAGATCATTGAATCTGATTAGACCACTAGCATCTCGCTCAAAAATGACCAAAGAGTTTTGATATTTTCTCTATTTAAAACTTGACTCTTCTGTAGTTACATTGTGTACTAAGACAGACAGAAAATGAAAAATGCAACGTCTTAGTTTGAATATTCTTTTCATTTAGTGAAAATATTTGGGATTGACTGAAAATTTCATGCTTAGTCATTTTTTTGTTGTTGTGCTGGAAACATTACTTAGCAGCGAATTGTTAGCCCTCTGCAAATATAATCTAGTCTACATTCTCACATTCAGTATCTTGATGTCAAATTCAGCTTCTTAGTTCTAACGTTCTCCTCATAAAAGTATTTTTTTTTTCTTATTGACTGATTAAAGAGTTTTGTGTTTGATCATTTTTCTCACCATGAGCCAAAGTGGCTAATCGTTAGCCATCTGCAACAATGACGTGTGTTCTCACATTCTGTATCATGACGTCAAATCTGACTTCTTGGTTTGAACATTCTCTTACAACTGAAGATATGTGTTGCTGAGTGAAGTATTTCATGCTAGGCCATATTTGTGTTGTGAGCTAGTTAGCAGCTATTCAATCATTGGCAATCATGCCATACTTCTCAGAATCCTCAATATCTTAACTTCAAACAGCTTCTTGTTTCAAATATTCTCCTCACAAAAGATTTTCCAGGCATCTCATCACCAAGCATCTGCACAATTTCACCCTGATTTTTTTTTTTTTTTTTTTCATCCCGGGCTTGTGCTGTGTCTTGTCCTCTTGTCGGATGTGAAGTGTCCACTCTGTCTCCAAGAGAACTGTGGTTAGGTGGAGTGTAGTCGGTGCCCAAGAGAGTTACAGTGTGGGCGAATGACGACTGTGGAGAGTATCTGAGCTCAATTTGAGTGAATTTTCTCTTTCTGTTTTGTCATCTTGCTCTCATTTTTTTTTCTTTTTTTTCCAGATTGTTCTTTGTCCCTAGAGGAACCTAATGTAGGATATTTTACCGAACAGAATTGTGGGTTCCCGTAGGGCTGGTCTGACAGTACACCCAGACAGGTGCAAATTAAAGAGGGAAGGACAATAGCAGAGGTGAGAGAAAGAGAAAAAAGAGAGACAGTGGCAGCCTCAATAAAACATATGGAAAAAAAGATCCACCTACTCTAATACATCTAGTTATTGCTGAAGACATTTTGTTCTGTGCTGTAGTTTTGTTCCTTTTAGTTCAATTTTACTTCACTCATTTGCAACGCTGTGGTTGCGAATGTGCATTTTGCTTTTATAGATTGCTTTTGTTGCTCGTCAGAGTGTGTGCATGTGTGTGTTAGCCTGTAACAGGTGTTTATCTGTTGCTGATGCTGTTGTTTCTGGTCTTTATTTCGGGGAGAGCTGTTGTCTCGCCTGATCATTTGATTTAATTACAGGAGAGAACAGAGAAGCCTGTCGTAATTAGCTGATTTGAGAAAATGCTCTAATCCATGCAGGTGCTTTCTGCCTGTGGTAAACACATGCATTCATAAACAGTAGGAATGGGTAAAACTGCTTGTTTTCTTTTCGATCCGAAACAAAATTCTAGCAAGGTCAACATAGCTGATATTGATACCAGTGCTGAGACATGGATGTAGAGCTCGTCATGGTTTCTAAGCATAAAATGGGTAATTTTAGTCATTTACCATTGAAAAGCATAACTTTTAGACAATTAAGCCATTTATGTATGTATCTACAGTTGAAGTCAAAAGTTTACATACACCTTGCAGAATCTGGAAAATGTTAATTTTAGCAAAATAAGAGGGATCATACAGCATAGTCTACAAGAGAAAACAATAGTTGAATTTATAAAAATTAGCTGTTCATGAGTCCCTTGTTTGTCCTGAACAGTTAATCTGCCTGCTGTTCTTCAGAAAAACTCTTTCCGTCGCACAAATTCTTAGGTTTTGAATCCTTTTCAACAATGACTGTATGATTTTGAGATCCATATTTTTCACACTGAGGACAACTGAGGGACTCATATGTGAACTATTACAGAAGGTTCAAATGCTCACTGATGCTCCAGAAGGAAACACGATGTGTTAAGAGCCGGGGGTTGAAAACTTTTTTGAATGTGAAGATCAGGGTAAATTTAACATACTTTTTCTTCCGGGAAACTTGTATTTTCTATAACTTCTGAAGGGCAATACTAAATGAAGAAAAAAAAAATAATAATAAAATAAATATATAGGCAAAATAAGACAATTCTAAGATCATTCTGTTCAAAAGTTTTCACCCCCGACTCTTAATGCATCGTTTTTGATGTTTGAACCTTCTGTAATAGTTGCATATCAGTCCCACAGTTGTCCTAATAAAAAAAAAAAAAAAAACAACACATGAATTTGTTATGATTCCTCTTATTTTTGTAAAAGAATCAACATTTTGCTGATTCCGCAAGGTGTATGTAAACTTTTGACCTCAACTGTAAGTTCACAAAAGTAAAATTTGTGAATCATACATGGCTTTAATAATTAGAATATTGATAACATTCTTAATGTGAAAAATAGCTTTTTTTGTTTTCTTTTTTTTTTCTTTTTTTGATGTGTAATATAATCAGTCTATCATGATTTTCCTTGTGAAACTTGTATTTCTAAAATCGTCATTAACCTCGTCATTATTGATCTCATCCAATGAGATTTTTGAGGTTTTATGTTTGTATTGCTTATTACTTTATTATATTAAATTGCCATTTTATTATAATGATACATGATAACAGTCACTTACGTAATGATGCAACTGCTGGCTGGCAACATTTTCTGTTAAACGCTTGCTTCACCCCATATGGCACTTAGGGTTTGAGTTTCATAGATAATCTATCCATGTGTCCATCCAACTCCATATATGCATTTAGTTCCATTTAGGATGGATAAAGTTACATGTGCCCTAAACTATGATTTATTTATTTATTTATTTTTGTAAAAGAAATACATACACAACTAATTGCTAACAAGTTCATATGTTATGATAAATATTATTAAAATATCTAGCTCTTATATATAATCAGTTATTTTAAGTGAGAATTGATTCTCTTAAAAAAGCATTAGCATAAAAATGTCAATAAACACCAGAGGAAATATCCATAAAAGATGTGTAAACAAATGCATTTTTGCTTCTATTGTCTCTCTGTAAAGAATAACCTGTGTGTGTGTGTGTGTGTGTGTGAGGGTTACTCAGGGCCAGCGGGGAGCTATTTTATAGATTATCCATCTCTAGAAGCTTATGGTCCAATAACGCAGTCTACAGTAGCCCTGGGCTCATGTACAATAGGAAGGGGAAATGGTGCCTGACGCGAACAGCCTGTTTCGCACCAGATGGAGGGGTCAGTTACGCAGCTTGAAAAAACCCTGTTTTGCTGTATTGCACCTCCCCAGGGTGTGTGTGTGCGTGTGTGTGTGTGTGTGTGTGTGTGTGTGTGTGTGTGTGCGCGTGTGTATGAGGTTTGATAAATGTGTGTGCAGCCTCTGTGTTTCCAATTAAATGCTTGAAATGAAAGATGCCTGCTTCACAGATGATTTTGTCTGCATGTATGTGTGTGTGTTGAATATTTTGCGTGTGTATGTGAATGGCCTTGGTGTACAAGGTGTACAGTTGTTATTGTGCAAAGAATCCATGAGCTTTATTGACGTGGTCCTTATGGAGTGATTCATTTCACTGCGTACTCAGTTACGCACAGCTGTTCACATGAGAAATTATACTATTAGCACAAAGGTTTGTTTAAAAAAAGCTATGCTGCATGTATTTATACCATTCACTTCAAGTTATTCTTAAAGCATTCTATATTTATAATAGCTTAATATAGTCTATGATAAATAAGAGTGTACAAGATGAAGGAAAAATTGCTTGTTTGTTTGTTTGTTTGTTTGTTTGTTTGTTTGTTTTAAATAAGGACATGTGATGTAACCATCAAGTAAAAAGTCTCTATATTGTATTTTTCTTACACTTTAAATATGTGAGTCTGCACATTTTAATAATTAAATTAACAGCAACAACAACAACAACAATAATAAAAATAAATAAATAAAAAATAAAAT
>CM065128.1:18035874-18168374 GCA_033026305.1 Cirrhinus molitorella
GGCACATGAGTAGTTCCAGCACAGTGACACATACTGGTCAATAGACATATATCATTAGATTTGGTGTGGCATACCGAATCAAACAATTCCCAGTTTTGTCAGCCATTTTGAAAGTGGACCATTTAAAAATTAGCAATTTTGCAAGTAAAATGCTTTTTACAAATGCTTAGCGTATTATGAATCTTATAGAATCACTTGCGAGAAAGTTATGAAACAGATAGAGGACAGTCTCATCATTAACCACAGCAAATTTGGTGTGTCTAACTCAAACATTCTAGCGCCACCATCAGGCCAAATTTACACTCATGTTTCTGCTAATAATTTTTTAACTATAAGATCTAAAAGCTTTTTTTTTTGCAGTTTTGAATTTTGCAGAAAATCTACTTTTGCGAACTTGTCCTATATGGTTTGTCCAATTTTCCTCAAAATTCTTCAGACAATGCTGGCAAAAAATTTTGTGTGTGTGTGTATATATATATATATATATATATACATTTGATAGACCAAACTGTTGTAAAAACTGTTGTAACTCTTGTAAAATGTGTTGAATTGAATTTGAAATTCACACAAAAATAGACATGCCTTTGCAACACTTCAACAAATTTTGACCAAACTTGGTACCTGTTATACCAAGCATGATTGGAGGGCGCATGAGTAGCTTCAGCACAGCGACACCTACTGGTTAAAATAATAATAAAAAAAAAAGTTTATAATTGTTTTTGTTTGTTTTTTCAACCAAAAATCATAAATTTAATCTCGTTAGAATAAGATGAACATACCAAATCAACCAAAACTCAATTGTCCTATGCCAGCCATTTTGAGTGTGGACCATTTTGAATGTTGTAGTAAAATGCTGTATTTTACAAATGCTTCAGTGTATTGTTATAAATCGTATAGAGTCGTTTGCGGGAAAGTTATAAAACAGATAGACAGTCTTATCATTAACCACAGCAAATTTGGAGTCTCTTAACTCAAACTCTCTAATGCTATTGATAAGCCAAATTTTCACTCATGTTTTTTTTTTTTTTTCCCCACTCTGATTTCATACCATGTTGAACGCATACTGAAATTTGGCATTTTTCAAAACATATACTTTTTCCAACTCACCCTAGACGGTTTGTTAAATTTTCATCAATATTAGCTCAGATTATCTTTAGAACATTCTGGAAAAAAGTTTTCAAAATATTTTTGATATACCAAACCATTTTTGTAATGCATGTTAACAAATTTGACAAAGTCTGTGCAAATATGAAGATACAGGCTATATCGCCACAAGGCCTTAGTGAAATCTGAACAAACTTGGTGTGTGTTATAACAAGCATGATCTTTGCCACTTACTGGCCAAAATATATAACATAATTACAGCTTATTAATTTTGAACAGTTTTGACAAAAATCATAACATTGGTGATGTTAGATATACGAAATAATAATAAAAAAAGCCTTTTTGGGTGTCCGCCATTCAGTGCTGTATCAACAAATGGGTCAAACAGGGGTCTCAAACCTTGCTTCTGGAGAGCTACCATACTGCAAAGTTTAGCTTAAACCCTAATCAAACACCAGAACCAACTAATCAATGTGTTCAGGGCTTCATAAGCACAGACAGGTGTGTTGAAGCAGGGTTGGAACTTAAGTCTGCAGGAAGGTAGCTCTCCAGCAGCAGGGTTTGGTAAAACCTGGTCTTTACTTAGTAATTAAAGACAGCTCCTTTGCTCTTCATTTTACATCTGTTGTGCTCAGTCCCTTAACTGCTGCTTGCAGTTATATTTGTGATTTGTTGCTTACTTAAACAGCTACCTAGTTAGCATGCTATCCAAAATAATTGACTAATTTTGAATGTTCTACATAGGCAGTAACCCTGGGCAACACAATAGACTTTATTCGTAATTGTTTTAAAAATAGTTTTGACGTTAGCATGTTGCTAAGCTAACATTAAGACTAAAGCAATATGAGCAAGCAAAACTATTGTGTAAAACAGCACATTTTTAATATAAATGAGTGAAATAAATTTGTATTTGACTTTTATCTCACTTCGTCCACTATCTCTTATTGGGCTCATTGTAGTGCATTCTGGGATTGCGTTATTAGCAAATTATACATGCACTATGTTATTAATTAGCTTTGGAAAATAGGATGATGGCTTTACCTTTTGGAATACATTATATAGGGAACTTCTTGTTAGTGCACTAGTGTATAAGTATGATGTAATTTCAGAGTTCTTTTATAATTCTCTGTCTCTTACACACACACTTTCTAACTTGTCTGAAACTTCTCAGTCTGTGGTCTTAGTGAGTATGAATTCCTGCTGATCATTTGAGATGTGGTGAATATGAATTAATGAAAAGGTGTGAGAAATGTAGAGAAGTAGGACTAGCGCTATTGAAAGCTGTTGTCATTCTCGTTTGATGCTAATAAAATGTACTTTCTTCAGGCATACAAGCTGATTTTCCATTGCCTGGCTAAAACTTAAAAGAGAGTTTGTCTTTGTGATACTTCTATTGGGTTTGAAAGAATGTTGAGTATGAGCTTAAGTATATGTCTGAATGAGAAATTAATCAAAAAAGATATTGTTAGAAAAATTAGCATGGGCAATAATCACTCCAAGGACAAGCACTATGATGTCAGCTGAGTGGACAATGGTAAAGGATGGCGCAAAATGAAAGAATAGAAAACATTAAATGATGTAGAGAGTGAGATTAGAGTGCTACAACCTACTTGACTCCACATAAACAACATCAAGCCTCACATAAAGTATTAATCATACAAAATCATCACCATGTAATTTTAAGTTTTGAATAACATATTGTGTCCAGAAGAGCAACTTTGTTGATTTGTGTGAAGTGATCCACAAATAAGTCAATAGTCTAACACAGGAGAGAATTATAGCAATATTCTAAACCATTTTCAGTTTCATTGTTTAGTTACTGTTAGTGTCCATTTATTTGACCAATGACTAGACATTGGCCTTGTTTTATACATCAATGCAATTTATTGTCATTTTTAAAATGTACACATACTTTTTGTTCTTGTTTGAATAGACACTCATATGTGTAATATGAACATTACACCAAATGTACATACAAATTTGCATTTCTTTTTTTTTTTAAGAAATATATATATATATATATTAAAAAGGAAAACTATAAGATTTTGAAAGACAACCTCAGACAGTCTGCAAGAAAACTTTCTTCTTGTGAAGAAATACCTCCAAATGAGCAAAGTGAGTGTACTTGACTGGCCTGCACAAAGCCCAGACTTGAATCCAATAGAAAATCTGTGGGGCACACTAAAGTCCAGAGTTTGTGCCAGAAGACCAACAAATCTGGAGGAGCTTGAGAGATTTGCTAAGGAAGAATGGGCTGTCATTCCTCAGGAGACATTGTCCTTTGTCTTCAACTGTGTGTGTGTATATATATATATATATATACACACACACACACACACACACACACACACACACACACACACACTCTGCCAGTAGGTGGCGCTTAGGGAACAGCAGCAATATAGAATTTCTGTCATAAACACTACTTTAAATAGATAATATATTTAGGTAAGATGAACAGAAAATGCCATTGTAACTTTTCCGAATATTTTCCCTTTCAGAGATACATTTATAATTCTCCTCAACCTGAATTCAGTGTTTAGAATATTCTTCCAATATTTCAAGCAGAGCAGTGATTTTGCTTTGTCTGGTTATGTGTCTGTTCTCTATTTGTATCTGTCTTCAGCTGGCCCTGTCTCTGGCCTCTGTTAATGTTCTTTTTACAGACTTCTGAATATTTCCACATACATTACATTTGGAAAATGATTGCAAAAAAAAAAAAAAAAATTGAAAGTTGCCGATCATTTTTTTTGAGGCAAAAAACTATCCCATTGCAACCAGTCGATCTCTTGTAAAGATGTTTTTTTAGCTGAAGCCATTCAGTGATTCATAAAATGCAAGTAAACCAGCTACTGTCACTTGATCAGTTTCTTGGCTAGAAGGTGGAAGGGTCTCCAGAGCCCTTATCTCTATGACAATATATATTTATGTGTGTATTAATGTCTATGTGTGTGACAGCAACAAGTTATTTATAACACCTCTGGATCTAATATATTGGCAGTCCACTTCACACACACACACACACACACACACACACACACACACACACGCACACACAGTCTGACAGATGTGAGACCTACCTTTAAGGTAAATTAGTCCTTTTCTCCACATTTCCACCCCTCAATAGAAAATGACAGTGGCACCTGCTTTGCCTGAATAAGTATAAACATTTCTGCCACAGAAATCACTTCACCATCTCTCAGATAAATCACACGTCTCTCCCTGCTCTTCTGTTTAATGGCATCTCTGCTCTGACACAGTAAAAGCGAACATTAACTTGTTTCGTGTGGTCTGAAAGCGCATGAAATGGAGCCGAGCTGTAACCAATCGTGCTTTTGGAGTTGTTGCATCGGTGTTGGTTTCCTCACACAGCAGACGTGCTTTAGGGCCCAAAGCCGCCCCCGTGTGCTTCAGAAGCATTCATGACCAATGGGGTTGGCGCTTTATAAGGCGGTAATGAAACTCACATTTCCACACTTTATGGTGTGTATTCACAATCCCGTAAGACATTATAGCCAATGCATTAAACCTCAGAGATAGGAAGCGATTGTGATCGTGGGGGTTTCTGTCTTTTGGATAAGCATACATGTACATTCACTTGCATTCAATTCCATGGTTATATACACAAATCTATGATGATCATTCAGGACAGTCTGTTCTGTTTGCTGTGAAACTTGATGAGTTTGTCTTTATTTGTTTAGAGCTCAGGGTTAGAGTTGTGTGTGTGTGTGTGTGTGTGTGTGTGTGTGTTCCACTTGGAACAGAAAGGAGTTTGTTTATTCTATGGTATTATAGTAGAACCTTTCTGCAGTTCCATTTGATGTCATAGGAAAACATTTGGAAGTTTCATATGATGTCATATGAGAACCCTTTTATATGATGTCATATGACAAACAATTTTAAAGGGATAGTTCACCCAAAAATGAAAATTCTGTCATTAATTACTTGCTCTTATGTTGTCCCAAACTGTAAGATCTCCGTTCATCTTCAGAACACAAATACAGATATTTTTGATGAAATCCCAGATCTTTCTGACCTTGTATAGACAGCATCGCAACTCATATGTTCAAGGCCCAGATAGGTACAGTGACTTGCAAAAGTATTCATACCCTTTATTTATTTATTTATTTATTTTTTTCACATTTTGTTATGTTTCCCACTTATGTTAAACTGCTTTAAATAACTTTTTCCCTACATCAAGCTACACTCCATACACCATAAAGACAAACCAAAACCAAACAGAATTGTCACAACTTCATAAGTGTTTTTTTTTTTAATGATGCAACAAGCTTTGCACATCAGCATTTGGCAATTATCTGCCATTGTTTTCCTCACCTCTTCCTCACCTTGAAGCTGTATCAGCTTGGATGAGGGCAGATGGACATATTCAGTTTTCTCCAGAAATATTTCATTGGGTTAAGCCCAGGCTCTGGCTGGGCCACTCAAAGACATTCACAGAGTTGCCTATAAGCCAATCTTGCTGTGTGCTTAGGGTCATTGTCCTGTTGGAATGTGAACCTTCTGCCCAGTCTGAGGTTCTGAATGCTGTGGGCTGAGTTTTCTTTAAGACTATCTTCATATTTTGGTACATTGAGCTTTTCTTCTACTCTAACAAGTTCCTCAGTCCCTGCTGCTGAAAAACAGCCCCACAGCATGAGGCTGTTTTCACCACACTTTACGTTTTGCGATGGTTCTCTCCAGGTGATGAGTAGTGCCTGGTTTCCTTCAAACATGATGCTTGGAACTGGACATCATCAGACCAGAGAATCTTATTTCTTAAAGTCTGAGTGTCTGTTAGATGTGTTTTTTTTATTATTATTATTATTATTTATTTTTTTTTTTTGCAAATTCCAAGTGTGTTTTCATGTGTCTTTGCTGAGGAGAAGGTTGAATCTTGCCACACCGCCATTAAGCCCAATTGGTGGAGTATTGCAGTGATGTTTTTCTTTCTGGCAGTTTCTCCTATCTCCAAATATGATCATGGAGCTCAACTAAAGTGACCATCAAGGTCTTGGTGACCACTCTAACCAAAGCCCTTCTCCATCAACTGCTCAGTTTGACCAGGAGGCCAGCTCTAGGAAGAGTCCTGGTTGTTTCAGACTTCTTCCATTAAGTGTAACGGAGACTACATCCTTCTGTGAAACTTCAATGCAGCAAATTTTATTTTTTTCTAAACTCTTCCCCAGATGTATGGCTTGATGCAGTACTACAGGCAGTTTTTTCACCTCAGGACTTGGTTTTTGCTCTGAAATGAATTTTCAGCTGTTAAACCTTTTATTTAGAAATGTGTGTCTTTCCAAATTATACCCATTCAATTGAATTTGCCACAGGTTAACTCCACTTGAAGTGTAGTAACATCTACAAGCAATATAAATACTTCTGAGCAAAATTTCAACTGTGCCAGTAATAAATGTAATAAATTAGCGAAGGTGATAAGAAACATGTATTTTGATGTTTAACATAAGGCAGCAACCCCTTCAAAAATGAAGGGGTATGAATACTTTTGCAAGGCACTGTAGCAATGACATTATTAAAATAGTCCATGTGACATCAGTGGTTCAACTGCAATGTTATGAAGCTACAAGAATACATTTTACAAAGAAAACAGAAATAATGACTTTATTCAACAATTTTACGTGTGTGGTCTTATGTAATTAATGACAGAATTTACATTTTAGAGTGAACTATCCTTTTAAAACCGAATATGATGTCATAGGAGAACATGTAATTTCTATATGATGTCACAGTAGAACCACAAGGTTGAACCACTGATGTCACATGGTCTATTTAACAATGTCCTTACCTTACCTGGCCTTGAACGTGTCAGTTGCGATGCTTTCTATCTTAATTTGTGTTCGAAAGATGAACAGGTTTGGAACAAAATTTTTTGGGTGAACTATCCCTTTACGAACCCCTATTTTCTAGAGTGTTTGCTGGTGTGTCTCTATGTGAATGCATCATCTTGTTTTCCATGTTGTTCGGTGTGTGTGTTTTGTAAATGCAAACAACACGTGCCTACTGGTGCCGTCTCAGCGAGCTCATAATGTGACCTGACAGCCTACATCCCCCAGCATGCCGAGCTCAGAGGGGGCGCATACGGGCAGCTGTCACGGGCGTCACTCACAGTAACCACAGGGGTACAGAGCCATGGCTTCATAACTCCTTTATTTTTGGAAAAGAGAGGACAAGGGAAGAAATGAGTGGAGTTTGAGTGACAGTTGGGGTTGGGTGAGGGGGGATGCGTTAGACGAATGCCAGGTTGTTCTTTCACTTTGTCTGGAGAGACTCAGAAAGTAAACAATAATATGATGTCCAGGCAAGATTAATCAATAGCAGAGCAAACAGAGTCTGATTAAGACCAAAGACCAGTGTCAGAATCCCTAGGAAATATTTGCCAATAAACATCAGGTTTTCTTTCATTCTCCATTCAGCTCTCTCCCTAAACTCCCATTATTTTACCCTCCGTTCTCACCTTTTCTTTTAGTATACCTGCTTCCCTTTTCTTTCATCTTCAGCTTTTTTTTTTTCTGGCACATTCCTCTTAGCACCCATCGGCTCAATTATGGATGTGAATTACATGTGGCGGAGAGCCTTTTAAGAGTAAAATGTGAAAATGATTGTGCTCACTTGTAATTAGATGAGGAATGGCTACCCAGAATGTACAGTAATTCCTACGGCTGTCTCTCTCATGCTCTCTCTGTCTGTGACGGCACTTTTAGGATGTGTGTGCGAGCGTGTACATGTCTGGTTTGCTTTTTGGAGCGTCTCAGTGGTCTAATTGCCATCAACAGGGGGCAAAATTAAAAAGGCTAAGCTAATTCGGAGAGTGAGAGAACACGAGGGAGGGAGAGCGTTTTGCCCATTTAGAAATAAATGAGACAAAATGAATGAATATTTTAAGAATGAGACGATTCATGTATCATTTCGAGTCACATTTCTGTTTCTTTCTTTCTTTTCAAACCGACTGTTAACCGACTGAAATAATTTGTGGCAACTGATTTTTGTTTTTTTGTAATAGCTAACCTTTTTCTGGATTGTATTTGTTTGTTTGCTTATTTGGACGGTCACAGTTTATTTAGCAGCATTTCAGCTTGCTAATCATAATTGCAAAATGATGTAGAGAAAACCTTTTGCTTCAGTGAAATCTGACCTTTTGTACAGAGTTCACATGCTCAGTGCTACAAATTGCTTGTTTATTTAAAATTTAAATAATTATTTCTATTTTACAATCATAACTATTTTTTTTTTTTATTTATATATTCATTCATTAATTTTCAGAATATAGGAGTAATTACTAAAATATATTTATTATTTAAATTACAAATATTTATTAGATTTTACATCATAAAATCCTACAAATTGTTACAAATATTATGTTATTTTGACTTTTTCCAAGATATACATATGATAAGTATGCATGCTAATAAATAAGTTATTATAAATGATGAAAACACACACACACACACACACACACACACACATACAAATATTTGTTCTTGTTGTTTTTCCGACTGTAATATATTCAGATTTAATGTTGTTAAAAAATGTTTTGGTCACACCATACAAAGACTGCAAATGGCAAATCTAAGTCTCATCTAAATGTATTTTATATATAATAATTGAGGTCTTTCTGCATAATTTTTATCTTTGAAAATTACACAGGACAAAATGAAAATTGGGAATTGTGTTAGTGGTGTTAAATACAGTGACAGGTTTCACACATATTTTATTAATATTCATATTTTAGTTAACACGTTACCTTCAGCAGTCCTAATTCTATTTCCGAAGCTTATATTAAACACAACACCATTCCTCAATCCAGGATCTTTCCTACAGTCTTACACAAGCAAGTAAAACTATGAGGAGACACTAAAGGCAGCAACATATTCATAAATAAAGAATAAGGCAAAAGATACAAAGTGAGACAAAAAGAAACATCGAGGCAAAGGAGGGAATAAAAATGAAATAACTTTCAGCTTTGTCTAGTATTTTCAGGCATGGCTCGAGTCTCTATTCCCAGCCCCTCAGCTGATAAACCGATGTTTTTATAAAATATTCTAGCACCGCTTCTCAAGATATGCACATATTAAGTGGGATTGCGATGAAATTGTTGCTATATGCTATGACAAGCCATGCTACCTCTCAACGTTTTAACACTAATACTGTGAAGACAGATTCTGAGCGAAGCTTTAGTGAGGAGAAGCTGCTGTGAAGTTACATTTTTGACCTTCAGGAGAGTTGTTTTTAGAAGAGAAATAGCAATATCTAATTTTAACCCCTACAAAATGTGACCTCACTGTGTCTAGCCAAAAGTGAATCATGGTTTAGACCATCTTTACCTTTTATAATGGGCTTTTAGACTTTAAACAAGTCTTAAAATGACTGGAGATATAAAAAAAAATCAAGTTGAAATCCAGTTGCTTCTCCGTCTGGAAAACTGAAACCGCCAGATTAGAATTTAAATAAAAGTCACTCAGGTCAAGTATGTTCTTCCAAGTTTTAAACACAACTACACTTTACAGTTTTTATATGCTTTATATTTGAATTGTGGCACAGTTATTGCTGATTGGTATTTACATTAGCCACCTACTTTTTTTTACCTAATAACGCAGATTCTATGTGACCTTATACTGCTAGGAAGTTAGTGTACCTTAGCAAATATCAGTCTTCAGTATTAAAAAAAGGATGGTTTACAGAAATAGTGTCAGATTATCTTAACAGCTTCATAATAAATTCATTTTAAAATCTAATTAAATGCAGATGATTTTAAATTAAGTATAAAGGGACTAAACAGAAACAAAAATATATTTACTTTCATTTTAATTACATTCAATTTATCGAGTAAAAAAACACTAATTATTTGATATTCTTAGAAAGTAATTAATCAGACAATCTTAATTAATTACAAACTTTGCTAATTCCATCAAACAACTAGTAATTGGGAAGAGAAACACATAAGCACACAGAATGCGTTCCAATTTGAGTAGAACAAATCACAGAAGTCAAGTTGTGTTTGGGTCAAACAGATACATTTCAATTTCAATCAATTAATCACGATTAATCACATTTAAAAGTAAAAGTTTTAGTTTTTTTTTTTTTTTTTTTTTTTTTATAAAATATGAGTGTGTACTGTGTATATTTATTTTGTGTATATATATAAAGGCACCCACACAATCACACAGTATATATTTATTTAGTATATATGAAAATATTCATGGGTATATATATATATATATATATATATATACATAATAAATATACACAGTACACACACAGTGTGTATTTATTATGTACACAAAAACTTTTATTGTGGATATGATTAATAACAATTAATAATTGCCCTGCACTGTATTTCATATAACTTTTGTGAAAATATAATGTCATAATAAGGGGGAAACAATGTTCCCCCATCATTTAGTGTAACAGATTTATGTGAAAATGAAACAGCATACTTCTTCTGATCTGTACTTATTAAAATATAAAGGAAAAAGTGATCATACTAAATTGTATTACAGTTCAAATGATTTAAAACTTATTGGTCACAAATGGCTATATCATAATGGTTTGAAGGATAGTCACAAAAATCAGTAAATATTTAAAATGACCATTATTAGTATTTTAGGGGCTGCAGTGTGATCTTTAAATGGTATTTTAATGATTCAACATTTTAGAAATATAAACTATTGTTATACTGACTGACATTTGAATGGCTGTCTTTTGTAATTTTTATTTTTATTTTTTTATTTTTGGCCACATACAATTTGTGCATACATACATTAAACAGGACACATTCTAATGTACAAATAAATGTATGTGTGTGTGTGTGTGTGTGTGTATATATATATATATATATTATGATGTTATGATGTCTTTAGAAGGTATAATGCACTCAAAACTGAAAATTCTGGACTATTTTAATTATGTCCTTACCAATGTTGCCAAGTCCACAGTTTTCCAGCGGAACTGGGCTACTTTAATACTTTCATGTTTAACCTGCGGACATGAAAAACAACCCACGGCAATAACATGATATTTACCCAAATAACATGATATTTTGCCCCTGGAATGTGAATCTTACCAGAGGAACCTTGTCAAAATGCCTATTTATTTTGTTATGAAAACCTGGCAACCCTGGTCCTTACCACCTTTGTGGGCTTTGAATGTGGTAGTTACGTTGCTGTCTATGCAGGGTCAAACAGCTCTCCGATTTCAAACCTAATTTGTGTTCTGAAGATGAGCGAAGGTCTTACAGGTTTGGAACAACATGAGGGTGGGTAAATAATGACAGAATTTTCATTTTTGGGTGAACTATCCCTTTAAGAACAAAACTTGAATATCTCTTTAAAATAACATTAACCACAGGCCAAATTTTCACTATATAAAAACCCATTATAAACTCTTACCAGAGCCCAATTGCTCAAAATGCTAATTCTTTTCCACATTTTAGGAATACAAACTAAAGAGCTCTTTTGATAAAGCCATTAATCCTCTTTGGTCTCATCAAAATGATGACTTTACCAGTGGCATGTGGTGGACTTAAGAAATGAAGAGGCAATGACTTCTCACGCGTTTTGAAGTGTTTATTGCTATGTATGAAGAGTTCAGATGTAAACCCCCCTAAAAACCATCTTGGTCAAAAATAAGATAATGATACTGAGTGAATGCTCTTGACACATATTATATGTCCAACAAATACTTTTACTTCAAACTCGCTAAAATCCCAGCCTTAGCCCAATCAGAAGTACCGGTACTTAGGTAGAAACGTATACATTGTAGATAAAAATGTATTGTTTAAAGAAAGACGTCAGATGGATTTAGAGGCGTTTGCATCTGAACTCTTGGTACACTCTTAAGAAACAAGAAATCATTATGCCATCGATTGTGATCATATTTATTTATTTCAGTGCTAAGTGCTTGCTAAAAACCAACCCACTAACAGGCCATTTAAAGTCAATTTAAATTCATTTTGATTCATACATGAACTAAAGTGGTGACATTTGAGTGGGCGAGTAGTTTACCTTGCAATTAGTCCTTTTTTTTTTTTTTTTTTTTTTTTACCAGTGACCTATTCAGAATGATATATGGAAAAATTCTCACATTTGTAGGTTAATCAGCCACTCATATTGAAGAATAAACATGACTGATTTATGTTTAAATTCTTTAAATTGTTTTTAGGCTGTTTGCTTGTTGATTTAAAAGAGTAGTGGTCATTTTTCCTTAAAACAGTTATTGATATTATATGTACAGTCACACTGTATGTTAGGATCAGGTTGAATCACTTCAGAAAATTGTTTGTGAAGCACAGTGATTTTTTTGTATTTTTATTATTATTAAACACAATAGCATGAAGTGCACAAGATGGTGTATCAATACTAGCAAGTGTTTTTGAAGAGGTTGCACTTGAGTTCTGACGGCTGAGATCTCATCTTCCTTTTAGACACAGAGGGTATGGAGTTATGCTTGTAGATCACAGAGAACAAGATATACACTTCAGAACGTACCATTCCTGTTCCTTTTAAGGGTCTTGTGTATTATTCAAGCAGAAATATGGAGCTAGCATGTGGGGTTTAGTAGTCATGTCTGAAGATAGCAGGGGCATAGCCTGGATAGAAATCATCAGACAGATTCTAACTGTAAGTGAATGTTGAGTCATGGCACAACACTCACTAAAAATGTGAGTCAAACAGAAATAGACATTTATGTTAATTCATTCATCGCTGTTTGTTTGTTTGTTTATTTGTTTGTTTCAATCAATTAAGAAATTAGGAATAATCTCCACTTTATAATAATCTCCACAAACCTTTTGTGCAATGAAAACATCTACTCTGCCAGATTGTTCCTCTATGTTATTCAAACTTTTGTCATTGGATCCCAATAGTTTCTATGGCACTTGCCAGCAAACTGAATTTTGATTTGATATACAGTATGTCTGAGAAAACATCTCCAGGGCAAAATGCAACATGCATGTACATGTCACTCACTTAGGGTTCTTGATTCTCAGTGGATTTGCTTCGAAACTTTTCAGGTTAACATAATAAGTAACTAATTATCAAGTGTGGAATCATTAGATACGAGTGTTAAGGTGCGGATTAGCTTTTTTCTTTTAGCAAATGATGACTGCGAGCTGCAAGGGACTCTGGGAATTGTAGTGCCTTAATGACACATCGTTATATTGAGTTCATCTGTCCATATGCAGAGCTGTGGAGGAGTTTAAGAGGATAAGAGGAATAAACCAGAACAAAACCCTACGGCTTGAATATGCCATGATGCTTTATTCTGATGTTTATGCAACTGGAGTTTTGCCGCAGGTTTGTGTGAGTGTGATTTCGTTTTTGGAGACCTATCTGCATGTCTGAGTGTGTTTGAAAGATGTGTGTTTGACAGCTCTGTGACTGAATAGAAATCTACTCATAACTACTAGCATATTAATAACTATCCTCACATAACCAGACTTTTGACCGTTGGCGCAAAGTCTGGACCAACCTGTGGTTTATTCTCACCCTCAACTAGTGGAGCATCTGCATCAACTATTTGTTAATTAGTTCACTATCTAGTCACTTATGAAACATACTGTAAAAACTGACTTTCACAATAGCCAACTGCTTTCAGGGTGAGTGGATGACAGTGTTAAGGTTGAATGCACATTTTCAACCTGATCTAATGACGAAAATGTATCTGTGGGAACTACGAAATACGTAAAAACTGTTTTTCCTGACTTCTTTTGCTTTTTTTAAATTGCGGCTGAAATAGACGGAAATCACAGCTGAAGACCAACTTGTATTCCCAGGCTTTTGGTTGAACTGTATTTTTTGTACTGTAATGTGGACAAACTCTCTTGTTGGTTATTTATTTATTTTTTTTCCTTACTTCATATTTAGTTTTTATATTATTGGCTTTGTACAGCACTTTGATATACACTAGTTGCAACATGTCCTCCAATTTATACGACCGACTAAAGTCGTTTTCACAAATCCTCAAATACGTCTCTGTAAAGCGTATTCAACATTTGCTCCCTTATCAGTAACAGGTATCTAACTCAACCTTAGCATTATGTGTAGGTCAATTAGTAGCGCGTTGCACTGCGGAGTAATATAGTCATATGAACACAGGTTCGATTCCAGAGAACGCATATGTTTTCATTGTATGTTTTTTTTTTTTAAATATGCACTAGAAATCATGATTTCTGTAAGGGGTAGGTTTAGGGTAGGGTTAGGTGTGGTCATATATACGAATTACACCTAGTAAAACAAGTTTAAATTACCCTGAAATCGTATAAAAACTCATACGTCATTCGATGACGTCAGATCCAACGCGACACTGTCATTATTTTTACGACCGCTAGAGGGCGCTTAACTTTAAAACGTAAGAATGGATCGTATTTGGTCGATTCAAAAACGTACAATTGGGTCGTATTTTCTTTGAGGACAGTCTCACTAGTTGTTTAAATGTGTTATATAAATAAATTGACCTTGACCGGTTTATGTTCACTTAAGATGTAACCAAGTGTGTTTACGTGAATACTCATCAAAACAGATAAGTTGATGTATTTTTGTGTATTTCTCTATTCAAGTGCAATAAGACGCAAAAGAGAACTGAATTACTTGTACACTGTTTGAGAGCCGCTTTTCTATGTGCGAATCAGATGTGTGCTCACACACACACACAAACCGGACTAAACTGAGTTCTCTTTTAAATCATTAAACTTTTGCAAATTTATCCATATGTCTGCTCATCTCTTACTCCAAGACATTGACATTTGTGACTGTTTAAGGAGACGTGCAGCATATGTGTGCAAACTTATGTCTTGCCTTGTCTTGTTTTCAGCTGTGAAAATGTTTGTTGACAAAAATGATGATGAATATTATTTGGCAACAAAATTACCATTAGTAGTTGAGGAGTGAAAATTAATAGTTGAGTAATAAAATAAAGAATAAAACATTTTTGTTTGTTTGTTTGTTTGTTGTGACTTCTAAAATTGACCTTGAAAATATTTATCTATGCATTTATTTATTCATATATTTTTATTCATACTAAATATTACTTTTCACTTGACCATATGACATTTTCAGGGCCATTAAATATAAGCTTTTGACATTTACAAAGATTATACAAGGATTTTTTATTTATTTATTTAATCTAAAACTGATTTTTATGTCTTGTTGTGTAATGTTAATGTAAAAAAAATATATATTAAGTTTTATGAAACCAAAACCTTATGAAACCAACATGAATACAAAGATGTTTTTTTTATTTATCTAATGTTTTGACATAAGATTTTTAATTAAAAAGTGTTTTTTCTTTTTCTGCTGTTGACCCTTTAAACAGTGCAGAAGAGATTTAGTGAATTTGCACTATTTGAGAAAATAGTTATTAATAAATAATAAGATGGCAAAATTGAGAACAAGAGATCTGTGCACTGTTAAGACCAAATTTATGATCTTTGCTCTGATGACAGAGTATTTGTAAGACACACGTTAAGATGTACATCATACATAATTTATACTGCAAAACAGGCAATGCATCATACTTGGAAGCCATTTAATAAGCCATTTGTAAGGTTATGACCCAAAACACACCTCAGATTTGAGTTAGAATATGGTGACCAGAGACAAAACGTAAGCAAAACTTTTTTTTTTTTTTAATCTAATGTAACTTTTTTGATGTGCAGTTTCATGAGAATAGTTCATTTTATTGAAAATTTGAGAGAAATTAAAGCATTTAAGTTTTAGGTCATCAGCTGAAAGTAAATAAGATAGATATGCCAGTTGTTTCCTATAAATGTGGAAAGTAGTGTTTTTCAGGATGGCTGAATTTTTACTAACACCTAAAGGCCATCGTTGAGCATCTGTCAGCTCAGTTTTTGCGTTGTTTTTTTCCACACTGTCTGTGTTTTTTTGGTTGGTTGAGCATGCTGAATTGGTGTCAGGCATTTTGTAAGACGATCACTCCAATTTGCTGTTCAGCTTAGCTAACCAATCCATAAAAAGCAAGCAAATGATGAGTTCAGAAAGCTGTTCTAACTTTATCTTTATCTCATCTTACTTGAGCATTCAAATGCACATGCATTTTTATAACTCCATCTAGAATGACATTTACTACTGCCACTAGCTGATACAGTTATTTTCTCTCACGCAAAGTGCATCGTACATTCTAGTTGGCCATTGGCTGTAGTTATCTCAGTGTGTTCAAGCACAAATTTTTGGCACATCAGCACATGGTGTGAGGCGACAACACAGTTGGCTTTCATCGCCGCTAGTTCTTTGTTGTCGGTTTGGTGTCACAGCCTTAAGAGGTTTCACAAGTCATCCTGATTTATTGGTTGTATGTTCTTTTTATATCAGTGAGATATCAAAAACTTGACATTGTTGTTCTACTTTTCACCTTGTCTCTTTTAGAGACTTGTGTTGTTTGCTTTGATGATGTAGTTATTCTGGAACCTGGCTGGTGAGTGTGATGATGTGTTTACAGGTAGAACAGAGTTAATCTAATTGGATTGAAGGCTGACACATTGATTAATATAGTTGATGAATGCCAGCAGCAGGGGTGATTTGGACACACACACACACACACACACACACACACACACAATAGCAGTGAAATTAATCAGGATATCCTTGCATCATCGCTTAGTATTGCTACTGTGATTGTGCTCCCTTCCTGTTCTTACATTCAAAAGTCATAAATATAAAAAACTATTTGTGTCCATGATACATTAGATGTGAATTACACATTCTTCCATTACTTATACTCGCAATTTTCTAAAATATCCAAGGTGTTTAAAATATAAACTGAATACTTGGACTCAATTATTTTCCCATTACCAAGGTCAAAATGTATTTTAACACTGTGTTTGCACCTTATTATTTCATTTAGATAGTTTATTACTTATAACATTTTTATACATCATTTATTACAATGTAATAAAGGGATTGTTCACTCAAAAATGAAAACCCAATCATTAATTACTTACCCTCCTGTCGTTCCAAACTCGTAACACCTTTGCTCATCTCAATATATCTTTTATATGCAAAGAAAACAAAAATAACAACTTTATTTAATGATTTCTTCTCTTCCATGTCAGTCTCCGCCAAATGTTCACACAAGTGCCATGACCAGGGTCAGAAAGCTCTGTTTTCCTCAACAATATCTTAATTTGTGTTCTGAAAATGAACGGAGATCTTACAGGTTTGGAACAACATGAGGGTGAGTAATAAATGAGAGAATTTTCATTTTTGGGTGAACTATCCATTTAATATCACTGCGATTCAGTAGACTTCATTGCCCTTTTTATGTGGCTTAATTTCTGTATATATCCTTTTGAAAGGGAGTGTGTTCATGTATGGTTTTATCTCCTAATTAAGTGGTATTACATAGACCCCACCACAAGTCTTTCAGCCCTCGAGAACAGAACAGAAAGGCTTACATTATGTAATCGGTTGAAGTGTCAGTGGATTTTAGCATTGTGTGTTCTTCCGCTAATAAGATTTCTTTTTTATATTTCAGGTTTCATTAAATTGTGCGATCCGTGGTGAGAGAATTAGGCAAATATTGAAAAAGAGATTGTACAGGCGGGCTTTTTTTTAGAGCCAATAAAAACATTATGAGGGAATCATTTCACTTGGGAGAGGGTAAATATTCACACACTTCAACCACATAAAGATGGATAGGGGAAGAGATGATAGACAGATCAATAGGGAGATGCATGGACAGACACAGACGAAAGCATGAGGGATATGTACAAATGGAGGAGGAGTGGGGGGCATGGATTAGGAATGGAGAGATGAGGAAGAGAGAAGAGGATGAAGAGGAGAGGTTTGGATGAACGATGAATGTAGGAGGAGAAAGCTGGACTGTGAAATGGAAGTTTTAAGAGTATCTATCTATCTGTCTATCTATCTAAAATATATTGCTCACAATAATAGTAAAAATATTGCTATAGAACAAGTACAAATCGAAAATTCTATGTGAGGAAGAAAAATCCTTATAGCAGAGTCCTGCTCCTTGTCAAATACACACAGACAGAAAGTGTTCAGCTTCCCTTGAACCTTATGTTCAGCAAAAATGTACTGTAAAGTATGTCTTGTGTGGGTGCATTTTTTGTGAAGTATCTGTGTCCTCTTCTGTTTCTTCTGACCTTCCCTCTTTTCCCTACTATCCCATGTTTCATCTCTCTCTGTTCTGTTGTATTTATTTATTTATTTATTTATTTTCCTGAATTTACTGGTCTTATAGGATACGCTGGCAGCCCTCCACACACACCAAAGGAACAAGATGCATCTGTGCTCTGTGATTTTTTTATTTCTCTGTCTCTCACACTCTTTTTGTCTCTCATTCTTGTTTTCTGGCTGTATATATTGAGTTTGAGTACAGGTTTGAAGTTTTAATAAGCTCTTTCATACAGCTGCTTGTTTTAATATAAGTAATACTTCTGAGGCAGTGATGAACACACACGCACACACACGCTTACACTGCAGTCATTATTGCTGTTGCTCTCGACTGTCACTCTGTGCAACAGCTCCTTTCACAAAAATAATAACAATGCTTGTTTGAGGCTTAGAAATATAACTAAAAAAATCCATAACTCTGTTCCTTCAAAATATACACCTAATCCTAACAATTCCATCTGAATTAGTGTTCATTTTGTCAGCAAATATATACATTTAGTCTTAGTATTTTAAATGAGTATTTAAATGTACTTTTTAGTTATTGTCATATTTAGTCAACCTTGGCCTGTTTATGTTCAGTCAAGTTTTAGTCGACTAATCTCCGGTTAAGCCTATAAATGTTAGTCTGAGCTGTTTCAACTGAAAATTTTTTTTTTTTTTTTTTTTGGCTTTAAGACTGATCTTAAAATATATCAGTGCCTTTGTTTTGTCTCAAGTTTTTTTTTTTTTTTTTTTAGCATGTTTATAAAAATGACTTAAATGTCCTAATTGAACTATGGCCTAATCCTGGCTTAGTCCTTTTTGTGAAACCGAGCCTAAATGCATTTAGATTATTTTGACAGTAATAATTTATCTAAAATCATAATCAATATGCTGGATTCATCATTTTGTTATGTGTATTTTAGATGTCAAACACATTAGAGGAGGAAGAGAGAAAAAGAAAGGGTAACACTTTCTATGAAGCCTGAATTTATAATACATTATAAGGGTATTCTTAAGGCATTATAATGAATGCATAATGCATTATAAAAAACATTATAATATGTTATACCATCTCATGAATAATCAAAACAACAATTATAATACATAATAATACTTACGTATTTGAGGTTAACCTTTTATAGTATGATTATTTATAACGCACAATGAACATCATATTAAATCTACATTTATAATGGACTATATCATATTCCTTTTTTTTTTTTTCTTCATTTTATTTTGTTGGTCCCCTTGGTCTGTTGACTATAAGCAACTTTGCAGCTGCATGTCAACTAACACTCCTTAGAGTATTAGTAGACTTAGGCTAAGGTTAGGGTAGGTCAAAGTTACATATAATCAGTTTGTCTTTTGGGCAACTATCAAAATAAAGTGTGTAAATAATATAAACCATACATTTAGCATACTACTAATTATAAACACTGCTAGCTGACATGTAGTTGCAGAGCTACTTATCAACAGCTTTCAAAATGGTACCATCAAATAATAAAAAAAAAAAAGTTGAAAGAAAATGTGTCATTTTACACATTCATCTGTTTTGATACCTGATCTTATGGATGTTTGAGGAAAAAAATATTATTATTATTGTTATTAATACTACTTATAAGTGGTCTTTGTTTGCTTTAAGTAAAGTAACATAAGTAAAATGGCAAGAAATTAGACTTATAATACATTATAACTATGAGAAGTATAATTCATGGTTACTTAAGTGGATGTGTTCATTGTGTGTTATAAATCATCATATGCTTAATAGCTATAACTACAAATAAGTAAATATTATAATGCATTACAACTGTTCTTATGAATACTCATGAGATGATGTAACATATTATAAGGTTATTTATAATGCATTATGCATTCATTATAATGCCTTATAATGTGACAAGACAGGTCACAATCAAAAAGCAGTCAGTGAAGGATAATGCATAAAAGAAAGAATACAGATGGAGAAAACAACAATTTCAACCTCCATCTGTTGATTTCATTTCATCTGATGAGGAAGGGACCAAAGACAGGTTCTAAGCAAATCTTCCCCAAAAGCCTAATGTATCAAATGTGATACAAAAAATATATCATAAACAAAATGAGTTGGCAAAAAAAAATTTTTTGATTTTGTTTCAGAGCCTAACAAACATCTAATTTCCAAAAATATAGAATTTTCTGCCTATTTTTTAATGGTTCAGGCTTTATAGGGTTAAGTTTATAGAACATGGGTAGAAACAATAACAAATGTATTATAATATTACATTATAATATTGACATATTACAGTATTATCTTGTCTTGAATGTTTGATTTAGTATATTCTATATCTAAAATCAGAGCACCAGTAGTCTAAGCATTTAGAGCACTAATTATACTAATGCATGAAGCCAGTGGTTCATAGACATCTGTATCACACACTCAAAAAAAGAAGCACATGGATGGAAGCAGCTCTTGATTGTTTAGGTCGTGACTTCAAGAGCACAACAGGTCAGCTGTCTTCCACTTCAAAGCTTTTCATGATCAAACTTTCACTTGGGAAATTTTAATTACACTTTAATTACACATTGCTGCTGATGAAAGAAATTATGCAGATATAATGAAAACGAAGGGAGACAAAATAAAAAATAAATAAATAAATAAATAAAATAAATAAATAAATGGAAGGAGTTGCATACTGCTTGTCTGCATTCAGTCTTTCGGTTACAGCCAAAACTGATATCAAATGATTAAAGTCAAATTAAGCCATAACACAATCAAACCCAGAGCCGAAAGTCATCAAATTATCAATAAAGCAAAATCACGTTATTCCGGGCTCCTTTTTAATTAGTGGGATCTGAAGTAAATTGCCATTACTCCGGAATTCCATCATGTAAACATTCTTAATTGCGTACTTAATTGCTAATAGTAGAAGAGCGTTTTAAGAGACATTAACTCAAGAGCCCAAATTATTGCAATATTACAAAGTTACATGAAATTGATTGCAGGAGGGGGGAGCAGCGGTGAGGTCTTTTGGAAAATCTCTGAAATATTAAATCATAGGATGCTGCTTTGCAGTGTCAACCATAGAGATGTGAGCTTTATTGCTGGAAGAAAATTAATTGGACTTGAAAAGAATGAGGCAACGTCTGAAAGTGCCTCTCTAGAAGATTCCAGTTTTCACACTATTGGATTAGGGACCTTTTCAATTGGCGCTTATGAGGAAATAAACAGCAGGGTGTGCTTTTGAGAAAGCATATTATAGAAGGATTGCTCTCCGGGTCAGTTTTACTCTTCAGTTTATTAGATTAGAGCAGCAGATCAGAGTGGGTAGACGTTAATCTGACCCTGGATCAGTGTGGATGGGGATTATTGTTATCCTGGGTCAGTTAGGGGTAGGATGCAAGAAGATTTTAGAATGGAATGACTGCTTTGGGTAGATACAGACAGACAACATCAATTGTCATCAAACCTAGCCTATTTTCCTGTTCAGAGTCAGCCAGGTTGAAAGAACTGCTAATGGTAAGTTCATTTATAAAATGAAAATTCTGACGAAATCGAAATAAATATATATATATATATATATATATATATATACATATGTACACATTTTAGTTTGTCTAATGAAAGTGTTTTTTTTTTGAAGAGAGCCCACAATTAAATCAAACAACTGAAAATAAAGGAAAACAACAGAACAAAAATGGCATGTTTGTTATTTACAGCAATAATTTGACATTCTTTCGATCTCTAGGTGAAAAAGAAATCTTGAACAAAAGTGGTTCAAACAGCGATCATTTATGCAACAATGCATTGTACTGTGGTGGTTTAGCAGCAAAATATGTTGTGGAAAAAATAAAATATCAGGGTCTAGGAAAGAGTGTAATGTAATTTAGCAAAACCTGAACCCTGTCCAGTACACCAATTTATCTCCATTATCTCTGATTTTGGAAGTCTCTTTGTACAGTCACTCAACACAGAAGGTTTTGGTCTACATGATCCATTTTTCAGGCTTAGAGATATCAAATATTAGTTTTGATGGTTAACTGCAAAATGAAGAAGACATTTCTGATGGTTTCCCTCTATAGTTGTCATGCCACTACTTTTTAAATGTTTGAATATAACTTTTGGAAATATTTTATATTCTCAGAATGGCTAATATCACATTAAATGCAATTTCAAATATATACTTTGCTCATCTTATGCCTAGAGCATATCAGATATGGTCACCAATAGCTCAACCATCACGTTGGTGAAACACCCATTGTTTTTTACATGTTTGAGCTTCTGTTTACCATATTTGATATGCTCGATGTGTGTTGATTGAAGTTTATTTGTGAATAAAATCCTAAACTCGATTCATATGTATTATTTTTATGTCTTAATGAACTTTTTGAAGCTTGAAAGTTTTGGCGGAATAAACTTTCAGTAGGGGGTTTTGTCCAGGTTTCATTAAAAATAACAATTTGTGTTTTAAAAATGAAGAAAAGTCGACGTGGCAGAATTAAAATTTTTGGTTTTAATTTGGCGTGGTTTCGAATAAGACTTTGACACGACCTCCTTACCATTTGCCCTCACAGTTCTCTTCTTGACAATGTACTGTTTTGGTCTGAATTGTAGTATGTTTATGTCATCAGTGTACTGTATCACAGTGAGTAGCTAGTTAGTGTCACGTCTCAACCCAATCCTGCACTTTCACCCCGGTCCCTGAGCACCAACACCCGTGAACCATCCCCCGAATACTAACCCGGAACACCTGTGCAACCCTGATTACCCGTGTATATAAACTCACCTTCTCTCATACTCACCACTCGGGATCGAAGTGACATGCTTGGTTGTTGCTCTTCTCATTTGGATTCCTCTCTCTTCAGATTACCTTGGACTTGTGTATTGTGGACTTCTCTTCTGTGGATGGAAACAAGGGGATTTGAGGGAAGTGATTTTGTGAACCGTAATTCTATGTATATGGATGGACTTACACTCTGAGGCCATTCTCACAGTTGGGAACTTCATCTGTTCGTTTGGAAATGAATTACGTTGTTTATGTTTCTTGGAAGCACTGTAAATAAACATTCACAAACTTACCTTCTGCCTTTTCGCCCCTTCTCTGACCAAGCGTTACAGGATCCCGAGTCGATTAAAACAATAACAAACATGGAGACGCCGCCAGCAACAGAAACCGCGGCAGTGGATCCATTCGCTGAGCTTGTGTACGCCTTGCGACAGTCTTTGTCACCTCAACCCGCTCCTTCTGTGATCGCTCGATCCCCGCTAGCTCGTCCTGCCACATACTCCGGCGAACCGGAGGGCTGCAATGGATTTGTTCTCCAGTGTTCGCTGTATATCGAGGCCAACAGTGTGAGTTTTACCAACGAAATCTCTAAAATCTCTTTTGTGATTTCTCTGCTAACAGGACGAGCTCTACAATGGGCAGACGGGTTATGGACTTCAAAGAGCCCTGCACTAGCCACCATTACTTCCTTCTTCACCCATTTCAAGCAGGTATTCGGCACTGCACTCACCAATCTCTCTGTTCATGACGAACTAATTCATCTACGACAAGGCAAACTCTCCATTCATGACTATACACTGCGATTCCGCTCTTTGGCGGCCACGAGTGGTTGGAACGAGATAGCGTTACTAGCAGCTTATCGTCAAGGATTGCATCCAGAGATACGGAAACAAATGGTGATCTACGATGACAACTCTAACATAGAGACTTTCATTCGAAAAGCCATACACGTTTCCCAACATCTATCAGCCTGTTCTGTTACTACTAACCAGTTTCCAGTCCGTACCGAGCGCACAGTGTATCAGAACGCCTTGGATGAGCCTATGATCACCGATCATTACCATCTACCTCCTTCTGAACGACAACGGAGATTCCAGAAAGGCTTATGTCTGTATTGTGGAGGAGCTGATCACATAATCACCGCCTGTCCTGTTCGACCTCCGAAAACTATGGTGAGTGCAGTCCGACTTACACCCAATACCTCACTTATACCCCATTTCATCGCACAGCTCAATATTAATCATCACTCTTTTCCCGTCTCTGTGTTGGTGGATTCCGGAGCTGCTGGGAACTTTGTCTCCTCCCACTTCGTGGACCGCCATAATCTGAAAACCGTACCCAGCGAAACCGTTTATCGAATAACCACCATCCAGGGCACTCCGCTGGGACATGGTAAAATTACACGGCGAACTCCTACCTGGGAATTAACTATTCACGATCTACACAAAGAGAGACTGACGTTTCTAATCCTCCCAAATTCTATTGTTGACGTCATCCTTGGACGACCTTGGCTTTCTCATCACCAACCATGCATGGACTGGAAGACGGGCAAGGTTCTGGAATGGAATGAATCCTGTCACCATCACTGCCTCCAGAAGGAAGGAGAACACCTCCCTCTCCAGTCCACTACCATCGAAAGCCCCAACACAACGGTCACTGTCACTATCCCTCCAGTGTATCATACCTACCTCGACGTCTTCAGTAAGGAGAAAGCCACCAATCTTCCCCCTCACAGGCCCTGGGATTGTAGCATCGACCTGCTGCCAGGTACTAAACTCCCTCACGGACGTATCTACCCATTATCCAAACCCGAACAGGAAGCGATGAAGCAATACATCGATGAGGCGTTACATCAGGGGTTCATCAGACCATCCACCTCACCAGCAGCTTCTAGCTTCTTCTTTGTGGGAAAGAAGGATGGAGGGCTCCGACCCTGCATCGACTACCGGGTGCTAAATGAGGCCACTGTGAAGTTTGCTTATCCCCTTCCACTAGTTCCAGCTGCCCTGGAAGAACTCCGTGAAGCCTGCATCTTCTCTAAACTGGACCTCCGCAGCGCATATAACCTGATCCGTATCCGAGAGGGAGACGAATGGAAGACTGCCTTTGTCACGCCCACTGGGCACTACGAATATCGGGTAATGCCCTATGGACTTGCCAATAGTCCGTCTGTGTTTCAGAATTTCATGAATGAAATCTTCAGAGATTATCTTCATCAGTTTGTCATCATCTATATTGACGATATCCTTATCTACTCACAAAATATGGAGGAACACCAGAGTCATGTCTGCAAGGTTCTCACCCGCCTCAGACAACATCAATTGTACCTTAAGGCAGAAAAATGTGAGTTCCATGTGTCAACCGTCTCCTTTCTCGGGTACGTGATCTCTGCGGAGGGAGTGAAGATGGAGCCAGGGAAGGTCGATGCGGTTAAGAAGTGGCCTACTCCTTCAACTATCAAAGAACTGCAACGTTTCCTGGGCTTCGCAAACTTCTACCGTAGGTTCATTAAAAACTACAGTCTGTGTGCATCCCCTTTGACCTCCTTGCTGAAGGGTGGTAAGAAGAAACTCGAGTGGAACTTACCAGCCCAGGAAGCGTTTGATCAGCTGAAGGAGAAGTTTACCACCGCTCCAATCCTGTCACACCCAAATCCAGAACTCCCCTTCACAGTGGAGGTGGATGCTGCAGACCAAGGGGTCGGAGCCGTTCTTTCCCAATGGTCTGGTGAGCCCCGAACCCTCCATCCATGTGCGTACTTTTCCAGGAAACTTTCGCCTGCGGAACAGAACTACGGCATTGGAGATCGGGAGTTGCTGGCTATTAAGTTAGCCCTCGAGGAATGGCGTCACTGGCTTGAGGGAGCTCGTCACCCCTTTACCGTCATCACAGACCACAAGAACCTTCAATATCTTCGTGACGCAAAACGTCTCAACGCTCGTCAAGCCCGCTGGTCCCTATTCTTTGCCCGGTTCCGATTCTCAATCACTTATCAACCAGGACCCAAAAACGTCAAAGCTGATGCTCTATCACGAATGTTCTCTCCAGACTCTGAAGTTAGTCCTCCTGACCCAATTCTTCCACCATCTGTTACAGTTGCACCCATCCTTTGGCGATTTGAGGAAGAACTACGTGACGCCATCCTCGAGGAGCCAGCGCCCCCTGGAGTGCCCGAAGGTTTAGGGTACGTACCCACTAGGCTACGACTTCAGCTCCTGGAAGGTACGCACACCTCACCTGGATCCGGACACCCTGGCAGCAGGCGCACCCTCTCGCTCCTTCGCCAACGGTTTTGGTGGCCAAGGATGGACCGGGATGTCCACCGTTACATCAAGGGATGTTCGGTCTGTGCCGTCACCACCACTCCTCGTCGTCTACCGGAAGGGAAGCTTCAACCTTTACCCATTCCTCGCCGACCCTGGACCCACTTAGGGGTCGACTTTGCCACGGATTTACCCCCTTCCAATGGATTCACCACTATCCTGGTGGTAGTGGATCGGTTCTCGAAGGCCTGCAAGTTCATCCCACTGAAGGGTCTACCTACGGCTATGGAGACTGCTGAATCTCTATTCCAAAATGTCTTCCGTAACTTCGGATTGCCCGAAGACATCGTGTCTGACAGAGGTCCCCAGTTCATCTCCAGGGTTTGGCGAGGATTCTTCTCCCTCCTGGGTACTGCCATCAGTCTCTCGTCCGGTTATCACCCACAAACTAACGGCCAGACCGAACGAAAGATCCAAGAGCTATCCCGGTACCTCCGAACATACTGTGCCCAACATCAAGAAACCTGGAGCCAGTATCTACCGTGGGCCGAATACGCCCAAAATTCTCTCCGTCAGTCTACCACTGGTTTAACTCCTTTTCAATGTGTTTTAGGATATCAACCAGCCTTGTTCCCCTGGAACGGAGAGTCTTCTGAAGTCCCTGCGGTAGATCACTGGTTCCGGGAGAGCGAGAGGGTCTGGGACTCAGCTCACGTCCATCTCCAGCAGGCAGTCCGGAGACATACGGAGGCCGCCAATCGTCGCCGACTTCCTGCTCCGACTTACCATCCTGGAGATCGTGTCTGGCTATCCACCCGCGACATCCGTCTCCGGCTGCCTAGCAGGAAGCTGAGTCCCCGCTACATTGGGCCTTTCACCATACACTCCCAAATAAATCCTGTCACTTACCGTCTCAACCTACCAGCCCATTATAGAATTGCACCTACCTTCCACGTATCCTTGCTTAAACCATACTTACCCTCAGTTGTCCCTCCCTCCACAGACCCGGAACCCGATCCCCCGCCAGAACAACCAGAAATCCAGGGAGACCATATCTTCCAGGTTCGGACCATCCTCGACTCACGGCGGCGCGCCGGCCGGCTCCAGTACCTAGTCGACTGGGAGGGGTTCGGACCCGAGGAGAGATCGTGGATACCACACGCCGACATCTTGGACCCATCTCTCCTCGAAGACTTCCATCGTCAGAATCCAGATCGTCCGGGCCCCCGAGGTCGCGGTCGGCCGCGTCGCCGGACAAGGGTGTCAGGAGCCACCCGTGGAGGGGGGGGTACTGTCACGTCTCAACCCAATCCTGCACTTTCACCCCGGTCCCTGAGCACCAGCACCCGTGAACCATCCCCCGAATACTAACCCGGAACACCTGTGCAACCCTGATTACCCGTGTATATAAACTCACCTTCTCTCATACTCACCACTCGGGATCGAAGTGACATGCTTGGTTGTTGCTCTTCTCATTTGGATTCCTCTCTCTTCAGATTACCTTGGACTTGTGTATTGTGGACTTCTCTTCTGTGGATGGAAACAAGGGGATTTGAGGGAAGTGACTTTGTGAACCGTAATTCTATGTATATGGATGGACTTACACTCTGAGGCCATTCTCACAGTTGGGAACTTCATCTGTTCGTTTGGAAATGAATTACGTTGTTTATGTTTCTTGGAAGCACTGTAAATAAACATTCACAAACTTACCTTCTGCCTTTTCGCCCCTTCTCTGACCAAGCGTTACAGTTAGTTAACAAGTTATTTATTTATTTATGTGTTAGTTGAATTTAAGGCTCTAGTACATGGTTATTTGATTCAATTCTAGAACTCAAAAATACTAATAAATAAATAAATAAACTCCAGATTGCCTATGTCGAGTATACCGGAAATGGAAAAGTTTAATATATGCGCTTTAATTATTTACATAATGTCAGAGCAGCTCTGTTCACAGTAAATGCTGCTCCACATGAACTGTTATTATTTGCATGTGTGGAGCGTCTCAAACTCCATCTATGCATGTTGCTGTGCGCTTGGGTTTATTAAAACGTTCATCTGGGAACACAGCATGTGCCATTTCATCAGATTTGCAAGGTAAACAATTTATAAATCTATTCAAACACAGGAGAATACATCAGTATCTTTTCAGATATGCTAACTGTTCATCACGATTTCAAAATAAAAGTTTAAACTCTCGCTCTGAGTTTGTTTTGATATCCACATATTCAAGAAATTACAGTGGCTGTAGCATTTCTGTTGTAAAGAAATGTCCAAATATTAAAGATTAAGTGGACATTTGAATTAAATGTTGTTTAGTCAATATTAATCAAGGATTAGATCACGTAGTAAAGTGTAAAAACAATCATCAGGCTGTTGGTGCTCCTCTGCAGACATTTGTTATAATGTATTAGCTCTTGCTTTTGATACTATATTTGAACTATAGTTGTCTCATTGCTATATATATATATATATATATATATATGTGTGTGTGTGTGTGTGTGTGTGTTGTTGATATGACATGGCATTTTTCACTGTCCCACAGGATAGAAATTAGTATAAGTAATATTGTCGTCATTTAAAATGCAGTAAATCGTTAAACATTTTTTTGGCCTACGTGGACCTGTTATTATAAAACTGCAGTGTTATGATCTTTTTTTTTTTTTTTTTTGTTTTTTTTTTGAGACAAATGTCTAAATTGTCCTATGCTGTGATTTTCTCAAGCACGGTTCTATAAATCACAACTTTTATAAATTAAAAAAAAAAGCATAAAAATGTTAATAAATACCTCCGGCATAATTGTAGAAGTGTCTATTTTAGAGTATTTTGAGTCATTTTAAATGCTTATGTTCGCTTGGAACTATTTTTATTATCACAAAATAATTAATTATAATTAACCAATTACTAGATTAATCATCAGAATAATCAACAGATTACTCGATTACCAAAATAATCGTTAGTGTCAGCCTTAGTTGAATTTAATACATTCATTAGATCCTGTTATTGATTCTGCTCAGCAGGCACACAACATCACAAGACGTTTAAATTGAGGTTGTGACGTCGGGTGACCAAAATTCAATGTTAGTTCAAAGTCTAATGTCAACATTAAAGGGTTACTCCAACCCAAAATTAAAATTTTGTTATTAATCACTTACCCCCATGTCGTTCCAAACCCGTAAAAGCTTTGTTTGTCTTCGGAACACAATTTCATATTGTAGATGAATATTTTGGATGAAAACCGGGAGCTTTGTGGCTGTCCCATTGACTGCCAAGTAAATAACACTGTCAAGGCCCAGAAAACTATGAAAGACATTGTCAAAATAGTTCACCTGCCATCAGTGGTTCAACCATAATTTTACGAAGCTCCAATAATACTTTTTGTATGCAAAGAAAACAAACAACTTTATTCAACAATTCGTCTTCTCTGCGTCACCGTAGCGCCATTTTGGAGGTATAATAAAAATATCCACTGGACGCAAACAGCGTACGCTGTGCTCTCAGATACGCTGTTTTCATTTAAATCAAAACGTGAATAAACATAGAAAACATATCCGTGTGCTGCGGCTAACACAGAGGAGACAAATTGTTTAATAAAATTGTTGATTTTGTTTTCTTTGCATACAAAAAGTATTCTTGTAGCTCGTAAAGTTATGGTTGAACCACTGATGGCAGATGACAATTTTAAAGACATCTTTCATATTTGTCTGGGCCTTGACAGTGTTATTGACTTGGCAATCAATCAGTCAAAAAGCTCCCAGTTTTCATCCAAAATATCTTAAATTGTGTTCTAAAGACAAACATGTTTGGAATGACATGGGCTAAGTGATTAATAACAAAATTTTCATTTTGGGGTGGAGTAACTCTTTAATTTGATGTCCAATACCGACGTCAGGTACATTTGATATTTTGTTGTTTTTAGGTTGCATAACCAAAATCCAATGTTAAGTCAACATCAAATTGACGTCAAATACTGAAAAATGCATTTACATATGCCCGATGTCTAGTCCAACATCAACCTGATGTTATACTGACATCCGGTTCCTGCTGGGTGTTATCACATTTTGTAACTCTTGTGTCAGGATGTGCAAGCTATCCATGTCTTAAAGTCTGTGTGGTGTTGTTTTAAGTATTCATTGTTTGTTTGTTTGTCTTTTGAAACATATGAAATCGAGCACATTTGGTCTGTATGAGATATATTTCTCATGGAAAACATGAGGTAAAACATACAATAGTTAATCATTTTAAACTATGAACAAGAAGAAAAGGGAACAATTTGAAAAGAAACCTCTTCTGTTCTATTTTATAGGCCATATTCTCAACATTTGTATTTTATTTTTTGTGTGTGTGTTTCTTAGGTCAATGTCTTTCTGATAAAAGAGAGTTCTTTTAAATCTTTAATAATCACCTCATTTGTTTTGCACTGCAGGTGATAAAAATAAAGTGTTGTGCGCGAAGTACAGTGTAGGATTCAATTCATCCCCCACTTTGAAAGAATAATATGTTTTGACGTTTGTTATTTATTCTCTCTGCCTCTCCCCCCTCTCCCTCGCTCTCTCTTTCCTCTTCTGTCTCAGTGTATGTGTCTGTCATGGCTTTCTTTCTTCAGAGAAATGCCTGTTTATTCCTTTGTTAATATGACAGATATAATGAGTTTCCTGATTCACCACCAGGCGCAAATTAAGACTCTCTTTTGAGTTTATACAGTCAAAATCCATTTTTTGCCTCCCTCGTTTTTGAACTTGACGTTAGCTCTTTTCACGTTTTTTTTTCTGCTTTTTTTTGTTTTGTTCTCTCTTTTTTTCTGGGTTCAGTTGTGTGAAGAGATAATCACATTGCCAAGCACACTCGACCATCTCGTACAACTCTTTCTCTCCTCAATACACACACATAGAGACAGCCACATATTGTGATTGATGGCAAATTTCACATGAATGACACTTTTTTTATTTATTGCTTGTGTTTATGGTTTATTTCGAAAGACATTTGTCATCCTGAGTGTACAGAGAAGAGGACTGTGTGAGTGAACACATACACACGCCAGTATATGTGAGAGTTGCATGATTTTTGCCTTGAGGGGTAACATTTATTTTATTTTTTATTTATTTCTGAGCATCTGTTCCCTTTCTCAATCACAAATATAACATGTTACCAGCCCATAATGCAATTACATGTCAGCAAGAAATCAGCAATGTTAATAGTCTATTAGTCTGAATGAAAGGTGGATGTATGTGTGTTTATAAACATACAAAGCATTTTGAAGACATTCAAACTAAATTAATTTGAATTAATTTCCTAGCCCCTATGCCTACATAAATGAATCCATGTTTCAGTAACTGTTTACATTTATGTACACTGTAAAAAATAAAACACACAATTTGCTGTGTCAATTTAAAATAATTAGTTACCTGGCTACCTTTAAATTGTAAGTTGAATCAACTCAAATATCTAAGTGGTCACTTAGTACAACTTAACATTTCAAGTTGACTAAACTTCTTTGAGTTGACTGAACTTAAAATTTTAAGGCAGCCAGGTAACAAATTATTTTAAGTTGACTCAACATTTTATTTATTTATTTTTTTTTTTTTACAGTGCATTTAATGCACATTAATGCGTTTGACAGATGTTTTTTTTTTTTAATCTAAATTGTTGCATTGAAAACACCTGTAGTTTTTGTCATTTGTTTAAATACTGAAATGCTATTTTGCAATTCTATTTAGTGGCGCTAGCAGTGTATAAATTACACATTTTAAATTTTGTAAACTGTGTTCTTTGTCATTGTTTCTTTTTCTTCCTTTATTTGGCTTAACACATTTCTCCATCATTCTCTCCTCATTTCATTTTTATCTCATGGGCTGTAGTGTGAGACTGACAATGTGTGTAAAATGATGGTTTAACCTCCAGGACGGAGAAGCAGCGGTAAACAGAAGGAAAGATTAAAGAACAATGCTCCCTCGCCTCTCAGGACCGCTGCCAGAGGTGTGTGCGTATGTGTTTGATGTGTGTGATAAAGCGTACAGCAGATTATGAGAAAAGGAGAAGACGAGCTCATTAGAAGCTCGCACCCTCAAAAGCGCAGAACGAAGGATCAGAGAGAAGCCACCAACCTCTGCGAACTCCTCCCTCTCATCCCTCCGTTCTTTTGTAGTCCTGTCCCCATCACTTGGCTCTGATCTCCTGCCTCATTCGGTCTTCTATGCTTCCTCAGGGACAACATGATCTTCTCTTCTCTTCTCTTCTCTTCTCTTCTCTTCTCTTCTCTTCTCTTCTCTTCTCTTCTCTTCTCTTCACTTCTCTTTTGTTTCACTCTTCTCTTCTTAACAAATAAAAAAAAAAGTAAAAAAAACGTATGATTTTACGAGTTAAAAAAATGTATGAAGTTCTCCAATTCATATGAATTCACACAAATGACCTACTCCTAAACCTACCCATCTCTGGGGTCTAGACAATTCGAACAAAATCATACGAGTGAGGTTGTACGAATTAGCCACCTCGTAAAATACGCACAAATTGGTCATGAGATAGCGTTGCCAGAACCACTATTTTCCTTGTGCTCTTTTGAGCTCTTCTCTTCCCACTTTATAATTCCTCTGTTCAGTCTCATTTGTGAGGAATTGCAGTAATTTAGTCCTGCTCTATACAATGAAACCTGACTATAAATACTTTCACCATAGTCTGATCCAGGTGTACTTAATGAATCTGAGGGAAATATGACACCCTGCTGCTTGTGTTCTAGAAATCTGTATCAATCTGAAACCTCCTCCATATCTTTTAAATGGAAATGCGTTTGATGTTTCTGGATAGTAAGCCATATATATATATATATATACACACAGATATATATATATATATATATATATATATATATATATAAAGAGAGAGCAAGGGAGCAGTTAGCATGAGCTACTAATGACCTGTATAGTTCTTCAACTAAAAAGGCAAATAGTTTGAGTTTCTGCAAATCATCAAAATAAGGACATCAAAACAATGGGGATCCTGGAAACATTGCCATAAAAATAATATTGTGTAAACATCAACCAGAGACAGAGAATAACAAAGTCAATAGTTCTTGGTACTTGGTAACAAATGTAGCTTGCAGACACTAACAAAATTTTAGACAAATGTCTGCAATACTGAAGACCTGCAAATAATAACATTTGGTGACGACAGAGACCAAAGCCCACGCAGAATGCAAGGAAGCTGAGTTCCCTCCAAAGTGTATGTCTGAAAAGGTGAAAAAAATAAACAAATAAAGACAGAAAAAAAAAACAATAACCAATTAAAGGAAAAGAAAAAACAAACTCTGGTTGCTTCAAATGCAAAGGAGTGACGACTAATGAATAACATTCCTCAGAACAAGTCCCCTTATCTAATTGAGGGTGTGGTCCTACTAGAGCTAAACAAATGAGTATCATCCCATCTTATACAGTAGTTCAAAGAACTGAAGTGAAAAAAAAAACTAGGTTTTCACAAAGTCTGTAAAAGAAAAACTCAGGAACATAAACCTAAATACACACCATTGACAAATGTGGACATGCCTTGAATAAGGTCAGCACAAAACGGCTCAAAACCATGAAGTAAATTCAATAGTTCACACAGGTTACTTTGTAGCAGCAGCTGCTGCTGACCAAGCATCTAACCAAAGGTCTGTAACATGCCAACAACGAGATAAAACAGCTCAGGAGGATGACATACACACCCCCTATCAAAAATGGGCATGCAGTGTCTCAGCTTCTCATAACATTGGCCAAAAATAATATGTTTAATGCACTGCTAACCTTTCTAGAAATCGTGCAGCTCTGAAGACTTTCTGGTGTGTACTGCCCAGCAGCTTTACGCCTTCATATTTGACTCCATGTTCTATCATATGCCACAACTACTTTCGTCTTGGTTGATGGTTGTTCTCTTCCCCAACAAAGCAGTAAGAATAGTGGAAAATGTCAAACATAGACAAGTTATTAATTCCCCTTCCTTACCAAGAATATCTAGCAACCAGGATAAGAGGACCATTGGCCATGGAACAGTTTGATCAAAGCCACTGTGCTAGAAGAGTCTGCAATAGCTCCCCCAAAGGACTTCCCAGGAAAGAGAGTTCTATCAGCACCCTGGAGAGCTCCAAAAGACAGACGAAAGTCTGTCTTTTGGACAGACTTTCATTTGGTGTGTGTGGGCACACACACACCAATGTAACATAGCAAAAGGTCTTTTTAAAATGAAGTTTTCAAAGGCAGTCCACAAACCCAGAAAAGGTTGACCTCGTGGCTTGGATTTCTCTCAGGTTTATTCATAATACATTTCTCATGAGGGATGACGACAGTACATCATAGTCTAGATTGTGCAGGAAAACATGAGTCATTACTACACACATGAATCCTTGGATGCCGGGTGCTGAACAAGGTCAACAAGAAACAAATCCTTTATCAGGAATTCAATAGCACTGTAAGCCAACTCAGAGAAGACTGCAAAGTGTACTACTGTTATTCACAGGCTTAAACCCCCCTGAACCAGATGATCATCATGAAAGGATATTGATGTAGCTACTGGAGCTAGTGTCTGCCACCAGCAGTACTACATGGACAATATCAAGAAGTATTCCAGGAGTCATACTGCTTTTCCACCAGGGCTAGTGCCAGAACTGGAGCCCAATTGGAAACTAGGCTGTGTTTTTTCCCACTTCCCACGAAATCCTGGGCCTGTGCCCAGATCTTGGTTCCGAACTTGCCCTGAAATCTTGCTGGTCTTGAACAAGGGAACCTATGATGCCAGTAGGCAGAGCTTCCACTACAGCCCACAGTTTGAACATGTTATAAGCCAAAAGAGTTTAGGTAAATGAACAACATTAACAACAACAATTAAATATGTCAGTTCAGCAGTGGTTGGCAAAAGAGATCAACGCTCTGTTTCCACAAGCGATAAAAGTGATTCCAGTCATGTGTTGGTCACGTAGAGCCACGGCTCCATCAAAGACATTGGCTCTAAGAAAGTGTCAAGACCACCACTGCAGTTTCACTGCAGTTCTGGATAAGACATCAAGTATGACATGGCTTCCATATGGCATCATGGCAAACTAGGAGAACTTGTGGCTGTACAACAACAACAAAAAAAAAATAATCAAAAGTTCCAGGGTGAAGCACCTTATTGTAGGATGAAAAATTAAGACCAGAACATCATGCACTGAAGAACACCATGAAGCCAATACCAGTCTTGGAGACCACGGTCCTGACAGATCACTATGACTCTTATCAAACATATAAACTGCTTGTCATTTTCAAGTAATCTCGAAGACTTTGATTAGCTTGTTCAGATGCATTTCGTTAGAGTTGCACCTAAACTCTGCAGTGGTCTCAAGACAAGAGTTAATGTGCCCTGGTGTTTGGGAACATCTCCTCAGAATATAGTGGAAATTAACAAGGATAGATTTGTTTAGGTCCAACTTGGACCAACAAGGAAAGAAGAGTTTAGGTCCAACTTGGAACCCTGAAGACCTTTATTAGCTGATACAGGTGTGTTTAACCAGGGTTTGAGCTAAACCCTGCAGAACAGTACTTTCCAGGAGCAGACTCTGCAACTTTGTCCTTGCACATGTTAATATAGTCAACTTGGATGCCCTTCAATTCTGTGTCTGTTTAGACCAGGGCAGGGCTGCAGTTTACTTTCAACCCTACTTCAACACACCTGCCTGTAGCTTTCCAGTGATCTTGATTGTGTTTGATTAGGGTTGGAGCTAAACTCTGCAGAACATTGGCCCTTCAGGACCAAAGTTGCCCAGCCCTGGTCTAAACAGACACAGAAGTGAAGGGCATCCAAGTTGACTATATTAACATATCCAAAGGACAAAGTTGCCCAGCCTGCTCCTGGAAAGTACTGTTCTGCAGAGTTTAGCTCAAACCCTGGTTAAACACACCTGTATCAGCTAATAAAGGTCTTCAGGGTTCCAAGTTGGACCTAAACTCTTCTTTCCTTGTTGGTCCAAGTTGGACCTAAACTCTGCAGAACAGTACTTTCCAGGAGCAGGCTGGGCAACTTTGTCCTTTGGATATGTTAATATAGTCAACTTGGATGCCCTTCACTTCTGTGTCTGTTTAGACCAGGGCTGGGCAACTTTGGTCCTGAAGGGCTAATGTTCTGCAGAGTTTAGCTCCAACCCTAATCAAACACAATCAAGATCACTAGAAAGCTACAGGCAGGTGTGTTGAAGTAAGGTTGAAAGTAAACTGCAGCCCTGCCCTGGTCTAAACAGACACAGAATTGAAGGGCATCCAAGTTGACTATATTAACATGTGCAAGGACAAAGTTGCAGAGTCTGCTCCTGGAAAGTACTGTTCTGCAGGGTTTAGCTCAAACCCTGGTTAAACACACCTGTATCAGCTAATAAAGGTCTTCAGGATTCCAAGTTGGACCTAAACTCTGTAGAGCATTGTCTTTGCAAGAGCAGGTTTAGATGCCCTGCCAAAGTAACAGACACAACAGTTGAGATAGATTCTGTAGTGCCAAATAACAGTACCATCCAGTTAGCAGAGTATACAAACCTTAAGAAATGCCAGGAATTTCAAAAATAAAGTAGTAAGAATGTGGCAGGTCAAGGTTAAAGTAGCTCTAAGGCAGTGATCTCAAACTAAATTCCTGGAGGGCCACAGCTCTGCAGAGTTTAGCTCCAACCAACTCCAATTCATGTATGCTTGGAATTTCTAGTAATCCTGAAGAGCTTGATTAGCTGGATCAGGTGTGTTTGATTTGGGTTGGAGCTAAACTCTGCAGAGCTGTGGCCCTCCAGATACTGAGTTTGAGACCCGTGTTCTAGGGTTTGCCAGGCTGAACAAACATCTTCAGCATTCTGACCCAGAGGGGTGCTATCCTGAGAACAACTAAGATACCAAGCTGAATCCATTAGTGCCTAGGCCAATAATTGAGAGAATACTGTATGTAAATATACATGTTTACACAGATGGATTACGCAGGATTAGACTACTGAATCAAAACCACCAGCTCTGGAGAAATGTGTGCAGGAAAAAGAGACATAGTGTGTATTTCAATTCATGTTGTAGTGGTGGTTCATGCTATCACACAGTTTCTCACACACTAGAGCATAAGGGTCAGTTGTTTTTCCACCACACTGCCCTCATACCATAGACCTCAACGATCAATAGTAAACAATAACTTTAAAGGGCTCTCAGTGGCCTACCTCTCTGTGTGTGTGGGTTTGTGATACTGTGAGTGTGAAGGAGAGATTTTGCGCCGAGAATATATATTTCTTCTGTTCTGGTGCAAGTCATGGACAGTATACTCTACAATTATCAGTGACCTCGTTTCTTTATTTCACCTGTTATGTCGCAAAATGTAGTACTGTAACTAATGGTAAAATATATCATATTTTGATACAGTTTAATTTGATTTAAATATTTGATGTAATTATGATATTACGTTAGAACATAAAGTCCCTTTTTACTTTTTCAGAAAAAAAAAAGCATTAAAAAGGCATTACTATGGTACTGTCCTGGTATCAGTTGGTGATCTATATGTAATATATGTTATGACTATGTAATTACTACATAATAACTATGTAATGCACCATGAGATCAAATCTACTTCAGAGAACACAACAGTATACAAGGCAATACATTCCAGGTCCTATGAGTCTTATGTTGTCACATTCTGTTATAAAACACTGAAGTTCCTGAGCACACTTAGTGTAGGAAATGAGATTTTTCTTGACGTTTCTTGCCGAGATTAATGAATATGTGGAATATAAACATTATTTATACAGCCTCATTGATGTGGATCACTTCGCCTACTTAATCATTCACCCAGGCCGCAATGCATGTCATTTCCATATATCTTAATTATTAAAGTCACTAATGAATTTTTAAAAGACTTCCCACTATCTAAGGCCTCTGTGATGTCGTGTCCTAGTGACAGTCTCTGAGCTTCCATGTCATCAACCTGCGCCAGCAAACAGGAGTATGAGCCAACGCTCTTCAAAGAGATGCTTTATTAAAGAGTAATCATCAAAAAGGGAGCAGTAGCGAGGGATTGGGAGGGGATGAGGGCAGTCATAACAAAGCAATCAAAGGCAGTCGAGGAAGTGAGTTGTCGACAGCCCCGACAGAAAGAGAGGTGCGAGTGATGTGTTTGGAGCTTGTGTATGGATGTGTGTGTGGGTTTGTGATCTTGGAGGACCTCACACCTTCACGTTCGTTTGATTCCTCAGTACGAGAGCAGGTGACCTGGCATTTCCGTGACTTTTAGAGGTGAGAGCGGCGCGACACACTGCTCTCCGCCTCAAAAAGCTTTCAGCCCTCAAACTCTCTCTCTCACATTTTATATAATTTTAATGGTATATCTTCCACAATGTACCATTCTATTCCTTAGTAATATATTAATAATCATAGCTATACATCAAATACTTAACAAATGAAACGTCCTTTCTTCAATACAATAGTTTCTGTTTTTATTTGGAGCCAAAAATAAAAAGGTATATACACTACCAGTCAAATGTTTGGACACACCCTCTCATTTAATGTTTTTAAAGAAGTTTCTTATGCTCATCAAGGCTGTTTTCACTTGATCAAAAATACAGAAAAAAAATGTATATATATATATTTTAATATACATTTAATTTATATCTGTAATTAAAGTTGAATTGCCAAAATCATTACTCCAGTCTTCAGTGTCACATGATCCTCAAAAATAATTTCAATATGCTGATACAGTGCTGCTGCTTATTATTATTATTCTTTTTATTTTTTTGGAACCTGTGATACTTTTTTTCAGATTTTTTGATCTATAAACATGTTAAAAAAGAGCAGCATTTCTTTAAAATTGAAAGTTTTTCTAACAATATACACTACTATTCAAAAGTTTAGGGTCAGTAAATTGTTATTCCTTTTTTTTTTTTTTTTTTAAAGAAATTAATACTTTTATTCACCAAGGATGTGTTAAATTAATAAAAAATGATAGCATAAATTTACATTGTTAGAAGAGATTTATATTTTGAATAAATGCTGTTCTTTTTTAACTTGTTATTCATCAAAGAATCCTGAAAAAAGAATCACAGGTTACAAAAAAAATATTTGGCAGCAAAACTGTTTCCAACATTGATAAATCTAATAATAAATCAGCATATTAGATTTATTTCAGAAGGATCACGGGACACTTAAGACTGGAGTAACAGCTGATGAAATCAGCTTTGCATCACAGGAATAAATTATATTGTAAAGTGTACATATATATATATATATATATATATATATATATATATAAACTTTTATATTGTAATAAAATTTTGCAATATTACTGTTTTTTTTTTTTTCTGTATTCTTGATCAAATAACTGAAGCCTTGATGAGCATAAGGGACTTATTTAAAAAACATTCAATGAGAGGGTGTGTCCAGACTTTTGACTGGTAGTGTGTATATATATATATATATATATATATATATATATATATATATATATATATACATACATATATACATACATATATATATATATATATATATAAATAACAAATTCATGGTTCATGATGTTCATGGTCATCAGCAGAGTCTGTAGCTGTGGTCTACTAAAAAAAAAACATTAAAAGCATCAGGGCTAAAGTGGAAAGAACAAAGACGCAGGTCTTTAGAAACTTTTATTTGTCCACAGACATTTTTAGGAAAGCAGTGAAGACTTACATCACTTATCTTGTTGTCCTTTGACTGAAAATTACAACCAAAAGGCCCATAATGTGGCATCACATTAGTATTTTATTCTCAGAGTTGCTTATTCCGGTAAAAATAGTAATAGGTAGCGCAAATAGCTCACCATTTGACGTCATCAAAATAATGGTGCCCCGATAGTTCAAAATATGTATAAAACTATGTGGATTTTTTTTTTTTTTTTTTTTTTAAACATAAATCTTTCATGGGTGTTATGCTACATATTTCATTAGGATACATCATTTACATTATATTAAGACATACAAGTCTTAATACCCAAAGTTCCCTTTTAACAATTAGCGTTCTCCAGGTAATGTAGTCCACCTTGGGCACTGTGTGGACTGTATAGCAAAATGTCTGCTCATTCATTTTCTTTCTTGGTCTCTCTTACCATTTCTTCTCTCACCCACCCAACTTCTTCCCTTCACAGGTTGGTATTTAGACCCAGACAGGGAAGTGTGCAGAGGCAGGATGTGATTGGTTGGTCCTCTCTCCCTTTCATTTCTCTAAAAATAAATGCTTTCTTTCCTTTTCTCTTAAAAAAAAAAAGAAAGTCTCTGTCGCTCTCCCAGGCATTCTCCAAGGCAGACAACGCTCTGTCCACTGGCATTTTGATCATGCACGGAAAAGAGAAGCCAGCCCAATTATCAGCTCTGCCGGTCTTTATGGAGCTATTGACCTCCATCCTCCGTGTATCTCTGCAATTTAATTTAACCCGCACGACGAGCCCTGCGCTAATTAGATGCATTTCAAAGAAATGCTTCGGGAGCGCACAGAGGAAGTGACGGGAAGGAGGCAGATAGAGAGAATGAGCTTGAGAAAAACAGAGATGAATAGACAAAGACAAGGCAAGAAATTTTGAAAGAGAGAGCGACAGATTGAGAGAAAGACAGAGTCACAGACTGAGGCCGTGAGAGAACCAGATACAGAGAGACGAGCATTATCTTAACGGCTGGAGACTCGACCCTGTAGACACATTTTAAAAGGATTAAAAATTATAGTGTTTTCTCCCACAGCGCCAGGGTGAGAGAGCAGACTGCTGTTTCTTGCTCTACAGTAGAGCTTGTTAGAGTATTTCAGAGAAGTTGCAAGCCTTCCTGTCTTAAACTTTTAGATCTGAATTAGACAAGCCTTGAAACTTTGGCATACATTGTGTTTGTACTATGGACTTGAATGGTACTGAACTTGTTGAGCAAAGGTGTGCTGTTGCTTCCAGGTATTCAGAGTTTCAGAAAGAGCCTGAATCATTTCTAGGGATCAGAACATCGTACAGGCTTGTGGGTGGGTAGTTTGGACTTGGGTTAGCACACTGTATCAATCACATAGCAAACTCTGGCAACTGTCCACAGTGTTCTTGTGGGTGGGTTATTTTGACTAGATCAGAACACCACAACGATCACATAGCAGACAATGTTCTAATACAGGGTTGTCCAGTCCTGCTCCAGGAGTGCCACTGTCTTGCAGAGTTTGTCTGCAATCCCAATAAAACACACAAGCCATGGTCTTTAAGACTACTGGAAGATTCCAGGCAGATGTGTTGGTACAAGCTGAAGCTAAATTCTGCAGGATGTTGGCCCTCCAGGACCTGGATTAGACACTTCTGCTCTAGTATCATTGTGGCAAGCTTTGCACAAGCAAGCACTGTTTTCAGAAAGCTAGTTATTTCTTAATTACCTTATACTCTTTTTTCCTAGGTTTCCGCATCTTTCCATATACAGGGCTCTGGGGTACAGGAAGCCCCTCTTCTGATTCACTCAGTGTGTATTTGCATGTGTGTGTGTGTGTGTGTGTGTGTGTGTGTGTGTTGTGTGAGCATCCACACAAGTGTTTGTGAAGCTTGATGAAACGAGTGAACTGACACAGAAGACTTGGTGACATTATCTGGGTGTAATCATGGGAGACAGAACATCAAAGCCAAGTACACAACACTAACACGCACACACAAGAAAATGCGTTACTGATGCAGTTGCAGCGGATGTGAGACCTGATCCGGTGAGAAGCTTATGAACAATTCACCACGGGACATGCCGCTAAGGGTCTGGAGAGTCACACTGAACAAGAGAGAGGAGCAAAAGAGCTTGAAAAAGGAAGTGAGAAAGAAAGGTGATGGTGGTCCATAGCATTGTACAGAAAGCTAGTCATTTTAATCAGTTTCACTGCAAGAAACACAATAGCATACAAATTGTTTGTGGGGGAGTGTGTGTTGTTGTTGTTAGGATAGACACCGCAACATTTGCTCACTTAAAGAAACCCTCACCGTCCAGTCAAGTGCTGCCATTTCATACAGACACCATTGTGAATAAAAAATACTTAAGGATTCTTCACATGCCGACACACTCTTACACACACACCCACACACACACTTACGCCGACGCGTGTGACACTTTTCCTGTAAGCCTCTTAGCACAATGCTGTTTCAATACACTGTACTTTGGAGTGTGTGTCATTTGCTCTCTCTAAACAGGATTAACAGGGCACAGGCCTTTTATATAGTTCACACAAGGAAGTGACTATTCAGTGCCATCAACAAAACAAAACTCTCATTATTTGAACATGAGATGGACGAGGCCATGAGGGTTGTCATATGTAAATGCTGTCAGATGTCCATATTGCATTCATACTACATGCATGCATGTTTATAATAATCGCAAAGTTGTAGTTTTGATCTGCTCATTTTGTACGTTTGCCCACTGACAAAGAAATGACCAGTCTATAATTTTAATGGTAGGTTTAGTTTAACAGTCAGAGACAAAATAACAACAAAAAATCTAGAAAAACGCATTTCAAAATAGTTAAAGCAGTTATTTCTTGCACATTAAACTAGCATACCTTGAAGCATGCCGAGTATGTCCCAGCCCTAAGCATGAAAAATGGTAATATACAACTAACACAACTAAACAAAAGTGTGTCAAAACCGCAATATTTTGCTTTCCCTGCAAATCTTAATTAACAAAAGTTTAAAAAAGATTAAGACTAAAAATAGCACAAATATAATCTCTGGAAACGCTCTGAAAATAAAAATATAATGTATGCCCTGTAAAGTTCATAGAGCAGAAAAAGTCACAAATAAGATATTCAAGAAGTACAAAAGAAGAACAAACCACGAACACTCAGAGCGGATCGTATGTGTGTGTATATGTTTGATTGAGTTGTCAGTGCTGTAAGGGTTTGTTATCTGAGTGAAAGCATGTGTTCTGTGCTGATGTGTGCATGTGTTTTGTCCCTAATGGTCCTGAGGCAGTCAGAGATAATAATGTGATCTAATCACTTCTGCTTTCTCCACTCCACAAGACGAGTCAACAAAATGGCTCCCACAGGAATTTCTTCACTGCCTTTTGTATTCGTTTGTCGCTTTGTTACATCAATCTTCTGAAATTGTGTGACTGTGTGTGAATTAGTTTTTTAGTAAAACTAGGTTTTATTTATTAGTTTGCTTGTTTTTTTGTGGAATTTCACTGTGAATTGTTTAAATTAAGGGCAATTCAAGATGTCTCCATCTTTATTTCTTTCTGAATGTGTGTGTGTGTGTGTTTTAATAGAAAGTGAGATGTGGAGTGCATTACCACTGTTGTTGCTAACAAGACCATTAGTGCAAAGATATTGCTGTTGCTTTTCCTGCTGTATTGAAAAAAAAAAATGTCTGCTTATTACCTGCCCACGCACATCTTTCTCTCTCTGTATGTCTCTCTCTTTTACACAAGACTGATTCCACATTAAAATTTGCCATGTTTTTCCTCAAAGTTTATCACACATATCACCTAATACTGTGGTTACAGAGCACTGATTGTATGTAATAAAGAGCATTTTATCTGACAGATTTGCCAGATATTAAAATGAATCGTTCACCCGAAAATGAAAATTCAGGTATTATTTATTCACCCTTGTGTCATTCCAAACCTGTATGATTTTACTGCTTCTGTAAAACACAAAAATAAATGCATAAACCAATGATGGATTTTCAAAACTCCAAAGACAAAAACACCACAAAACATTGTTTACAAGAAATAATCGCAGTCAATTTTCAGCAAATAATGATTTAAAGGGATAGTTCACCCAAAAAATAGATGTCTTCCAAACCTGGAAGACCTTTGTTCATCTTAAAAACACAAATTAAGAAATACGAGAGCTTCTACTTTGGTGTATGTATCAGAATGGCACTTTCATTTAGTTCAGCTTGAGGATCTCTTCAGATGCCGCTTGAGTGGATCTGTTTCTCCGACAGTGGAATGTGTATTTGTTTACTGGCTATCTAATTGTCCTCCTTGATGCCTTGCTCTATATTTACTTCCATTGATTGATTAACGAGTAGATATTGAGCACTGGGGAGCTGCTGAAATGACGGAGCATGTGAGAGGCAGAGAAAGTGAATGTTGAAGCATGCTGCCAGTCAAAGTGGGCTTGTAATGAAATCTTCTAGCAGTCCTGACAGTCTGTCTCAAGCACAAGCACATTTACTCAGGGGTTCGTTCCCTCACACACATAGTATACATCCATCTACCCATCTATCTCTTATTTTCCCTCCTTTTGCACTCATATACCTACCTTCCGTCAGTCGGCTTTCCTCCCTTCTACATCTGATAGTGTTGGGTGTGTTTAATTTAAGTTTACTCTCAGCCTGTCGGGTTCAATATCTCTCTCCCCTCTCTCCTGCCTCTTTTTCTCTCGTTCTTCTGTCATTCATTGCTTCATTTCATTCTGGATAAACCTGCGTATAGAAATGGAGGCCAGTCGCTGTTAGACTTCAAAGCGTATCAACAGAAAACTCTTCAGTTAGGCCCCACTGGTGTTTACAAAATGGCAGACACACTCTCAACAGCAGCTGAGGTGGTGAAAGTTAAACAATGTTGTTCATTTAGACATGTTTTCTCAAAGCTTTGCTGAAAACTGAAAGTCTCACACTTGTTAAGGTTCCCAGAACAGGGTGAGAAGCCAAAGTTAGATGATCAGATTGTTGATGTTTTTATGTGACTAGTTCATTCCGGATTTCCAGATTATATGTTTCCCAGAAGACAAAAAAAGGTTTTAAAAGTTTTAACCCCTGGCTCTTAATGCATTGCGTTCAAACCTGCATTCAAACCTTCTGTAGTAATTGCATTTGAGTCCCTCAGTTGTCCTCAGTGTGAAAAAATGGAACTCAAAATCATACAGTCATTGTTGAAAACAGTTCAAATACACAGAAGTGCTGAAAGACCAAAGAACAGCGGGCAGTTTAACTGTTTAGGACAAATAAGGGACTCCTGAACAACTATCACTAAAAAAAACAAACAAAAAAATAGCTGTGGATCATTTAGGTAACAACACAGTATTAAGAATCAAGTGTATTTAAACTTTTTTCTGATTTAAACCATTATTTTCTCCTGTGGACAATATGTAAACATCTTTTATTTGAAATTTCTTATTCAGGTCAGTACTAAATAAAAAAGTAATAATACAAATAACATGCATTTTGTATGATCCCTCTTATTTTGGTAAAATAATTAACATTTTGCAGATTCCGCAAGGTGTATGTACACTTTTATTTTTCAAATCTAGGCAACGGATGCGCGATTATAGATGTAGCTCATGTATAAATCATTGCAAATATTAATTTGCTACTCCTCAGGAGTGCTTATAAGAAAAAGCAGAGAGAAACATTATTATACAGGAGTGAATTTTAAAGAGATCTGATTGTGTATGTATTAGCTTTCATGCGGTAAACTCACTGGCTAAGATTAGATTAAGGCTCAAATTCTTTTGTAGAACATTCGGTTCCATTTTTATACACAGGGCTTTAGATTTGAGTATCACTGATTGCGAAGATTTCAAAGAAAGACTTTTCTAAATACACGGTTTACACAATACTTTCTTCAATCACCAGCCGTTTTGCCCCTCTTCAATTGAAAATGTTTCGCACATGAAAAGCAATTTTTTTCCTCATAAAAATACAGTAATAAAAACAGTAATGGCAGTGCTTTAATGTCGCTTTGGGCTCAAGCATTTTCAAGTGTGTGTGTGTGTGTGTGTTTGTGTACTCTGCTTAATATACACACTTAATGCATCCTCCGCTTTGATGGCTATAACCGTCTTTTCTTTTTAAAGGTGTCTGCGTGTGTGCTTGTGTGTAGATATGTTCTCGGAAGTCTTTTAGTGAGAGCCAGCAGTCTTTGAATGTCGCTCAGTCAAAAGAGTCGAGCCCTGATTGCGGTTATAAGGAGACTCGGAGAGGCCTCTCTGCAAGGCAAGATAAGCAGAGTGTTTGTGGCTGAGTGACAATCCAGCACTGTTAATCATATTAAAGGCAAATAAATGTGAGCTCTGCACACTCACACCTTACTGCAAAAGAAGAGAAAAAGAAGCAAAAATAGAGATGCCTCAAGGGTCGACCATTTCATTTTTAAAGGTTATCTTCTGCACATTTTTTATTTTTTTTTCAATTATCAGAATTTTGCATGAATAAATACAAGTAGATCTCTGGGTGCTGCATTAATAAACTCACAATTCTGTTTTTTTTTTTTTTTTGTTTGTTTTTTTATTGTGAAATGTGAACTTACAGTTGTGAGAAATAAAGAATTGCGTGACAAACTCACAATTGTGAGAAATGAAATTAGCTCAAAATTGTGAGAAAGTCAGAATTGCCAGATATAAACTCACAATTGTGAAAAATAAAGTCTGAATTGCAAGATATAAACTCACAATTCTGCCTTTTTTTAAATTGTGAGATATGAACTTACAGTTGTGAGAAATAAAGTGAGAAGTGTATAATATAAACTCAAAATTGTGAGAAATAGTCAGAATTACGATAAAAACTCAAAATTGTGTGAAATAAAGTCAGAATTTAGTGAAATTAACTTACAATTGTGATGAAGTCAGAATTGCATGATATAAACTCACAATTCTGTGTTTTTTTTTTTTTTTTAATTGCGAGATATGAACTTACAGTTGTGAGAAATAAAGTGAGAATTGTGTGACAAACTCACAATTGTGAGAAATAAAGTGAGAATTGCAACGTAAACGGTTGTGAGAAATAAAGTGAGAATTGCAAGATATAAACTCAAAAATAAAATTAAAATAAATACAAGTAAGGATATAATTTATGCAAACATATATAGTCGTGTGTGTGTGTGTGTGTGTGTGTGTGTGTGTATATATATATATATAATGTATGTATGTATGCATGTGTGTGTGTGTGTGTGTGTGTGTGTGTGTTAAAATTAAATTAAATATGTAATTTATAATAGTTGTTTAGTAGATGCTAGGAGATTAACAAATGTGTAAGATTTCAGATAAATTTAGATTTTCTACACTTGTTTTAGATTTGCTTTAACTTTTAAACATTTGAAAGAAAGTTCAAAATGATACTTCAGAGACTGAATAAAAGAAATAATGAATAATAAATAATGATATTAAATACCTCATCCAATCACATGCTCTTAAAGGGACTGGTCATTCAAAAATGAAAAACTTGATTTTTGGTATGTTCTTTGTGCAAATCAATCCTACGGCTTGGCTTCTGATAAATTGAAATATAGAACTCTGGTTGTACTGATTATGATACATTTTTGGAACTAGATATTCCCAGCTATCAAAAAAAAAAAAAAATGTCTAAGAACTGTTGGTTAACATTCTCATTAAGTTATGAAAAAGTTATTTCTTTCAATGTTCTGAACAGTAGTAACATGTTAAAAAAAATCCATGAACAATGAAATAACACTGAGAACAATATTAAAGTTAACTTTTTTGCATTCTGTTACTGGAAAAGCATATGCTCATAATTTTGCGAGAAGGTTGCCAGAACATTATCTAAAGTTCTTAGAACTTTTTTTTTTTGTTATCTGGATCCATTATATGGAAAAGAACAGCTTGTACACGCCACTAAATCTTTTTTTTTTTTTTTTCCCACAGAATAAAGTCATCCATGTGGGTTGGAGCAACATGAAGGTGAGTAAATATTTGACTGAACTATACCTAAAAAGTCAATTTTTGTTTCTTTGAAATCCTTTTAATCAGGCTTTCAAAGAAACAAATATATTTATGATGGAATTCACAAGGTCACATGGTTTACATTGAGAGGTCATGGGAGTTGTAGGCACATGTGAGAGCTAAAGCTTGTTATTTCACCAACTATCGCCAACACACACATATACACACAAGCACACCCAGAGACTCTCATTAAGTAAGCTTCAGCAGTATATCCGCTCATCAAAACACTGTCTGCACTAATTACTGCCTGTGACGAGACACACACTCCAGCATTTTCATAAGCACACACACATACAAACACTGGCTTCCCACAGTATAATTCATATGCATATAGGCTGTCTCTTTCATACACACACACACCTACACGTAAGGTTTTTATTTATTTTTTTATTTTTTTCTGAGCTGTATGCAAATGCATTTAATTGGTCTGTCTGCTGATGCCACCCATACTGTCAATCAAATCTATTCAAAGCTCTGTCAGGAAAATAGAGGTAGGATTGTCTCCAAGATCTGCATTGTATGCATGCAAAAAATAATTGAAGAAACATTCCAAATAGACATGCAAATGTTATATATATATATATATATATATATATAATCTTAACTTTTATACTAACCAAGCATGGCTATACAAAATATAAAATGTAATAATCTAGCCACACCCAAAATATTCTGAGATGTGTACACATACAAAAGTTTGTTGTTTAAACATTAAACATATTATTATTATTATTATTATTATTATTATGTTAAAAACAGTTTGCTGATTAATATTTTTGTGGAATATACATTTTATTTATTTATTTATTTATTTATTTATTTATTATTTATGCCCCCCCAGAATTCTATAGAACTTGTTTCTGCCACTGAATAATAATAATAATAATAATAATAATAATAATAATAATAATAATAATAAAATTGCAAGATATAAACTAACAATTCTGTTTTTTTTTTTTTTTGCGAGATATGAACTTACAGTTGTGAGAAATAAAGTCAGAATTGAGTGAAATTGGCTCAAAATTGTGAAAGTCAGAATTCCCAGATATAAACTCACAACTGTGAGAAACATAGTCAGAATTGCATGATAAAAACTCACAATTCTGCTTTTTTTTTTTTTTTTTTTTTTAATTGCGAGATATGAACTTACAGTTGTTAGAAATAAAGTGAGAAGTGTGTTATATAAAATCTATAAAAAATAAATACAAATAAAGAAATAGGATTTTTTTTTTTTTAACATAAATGTCTTTACTCTCACCTTTTGACTTATTTAATAAATACTTGCTGATTAAAATCAACTTTCCTATATTTTAGATTCTATACATGTAAAGTAAAACATTTCAAAAGTTTATTTATTTATTTATTTATTTATTTATTTTTATTTTGATGATTAGAGCGTGCAGCTCATGAAAGTCAAAAAAAAAAAGTCTCAAATATTAGAATATTTACATTTGAGTTTCAATAAATGACCATCCCTACAGTATAAATTCCGGGTATCTCTTTGAAACCACACTAATGGGGAAGACTGCTGATTTGGCAATGGTCCAGGAGACAATCCACAAAGAGAGAAGTCACAGAAGGTCATTACTGAATGATGTGGCTATTTACAGAGTGATGTATCAAAGCATATTAAATGCAAAGTTGACTGGAAGGAAGAAATTGTGTAGGCAAAGGTGCACAAGCAACAGGGATGACCTCAAGCTTGAGAATACTGTCAAGTAAAGCCGATTCAAACACTTGGGAGAGCTTCACAAGGAGTAGAATGAAGCTGGAGTCAGCGCATCAAGAGTCACCACACTCAGACGTCTTCAGGAAAAGGACTACCAAGCCACTTCTGAAACAGAAACAACGTCAGAAGCATCTTAAAATCATGCTCCCAGAGTCTGAAGGAAGACTGGAGAGGAACAGAATCCAAACAGCTTGAAGTCCAGTGTGAAGTTTTTGAAGTCAGTATTGATTTGGGGTACCATGACGTTTGCTGGTGTTGGTCCATTGTGTTTTATCAAGTGCAAAGTCAATGCAGCCATCTACTATGAGATTTTGGAGCACTTTATGCTTCCATCTGCTGATAAGCTTTATGAAGATGATGATTTCCTTTTCCAGCAGGACTTTAGCACCTGGCCACAGTACAACAACCACTTGCAAGTGGTTTGCTGACCATGATATTACTGTGCTTTATTGGCCAGCCAACATGCCTGACCTGAACCCCATTGAGAATCTATGCAATATTTTCAAGAGAAAGATGAGAAACAGTCGATCCAACAATATACAGATGATCTGAAGGCTCAATAGTGCCTCAGCAGTGCCATAGGCTGATCGTTTCCATGCCACACTTCACTGATGCTGTAATTTGTGCTAGGAGCAAGTCATTTGCTTTAACGTGCTGCCGACCAAGTATTGAGTGCATCAATGAACATACTTTAAAGAACTTTTCTGTTTTGCAAATCAGTTTTTTGATTGATCTAATATTCTGATATTTTGAGATACTGGATTTTTTTTTTACTTCGAGAAAGTTTCAGTTTTTGAAATAAGTTACAATAACAAAATGAACTTTTCACAATATTCATTTTTTTGAGCTGCACCTGTACTTGAACATTCATTATTACTGAGTGGCAATATGTTTGTGTAATTTGTACTGTAAAATGAAAATAAGTACAATAAATAAACAAACAAATAATCTAGTAACAGCAATTGAACTTCATTCCATTTTAACTGCACTCAAATACAAATCGTAATTCTGTTTCCTAACTGCCATCTCAACTTAAATTCACTTAGAATCAAATTGTAATTTAAACATCATTCTTAATTCAATTGTGACTGGCGCACGACCCTGTAAACAAGAGCAGAGAACCAAATGCAAGCCTCGCTTTCAGTCACTTGCACATGTGTTGCATTGCTAATGAAAGCCTACTTAGGATTTTTGTCAGCGCAACACAAAAGGAGTTGTATGAAGTGTCGGTAAACTAAGCATGAAATGCTGGTGATGCAAGATTTCCTCAAGAGAGTGTGTGTGTGTGTTTGTGTGTGTAGTCTTGATGAGAATGTGTTTTGTTATATGTAGGAGGGACCTTCTGGATTGGATTGAACTCTCTATCTCTCTCTCTCTCTCTCTCTCTCTCTCTCTCTCTCTCTCTCTCTCTCTTTCTTTCTTTCCTCTTCTCACAAATTCAGTGTGAATCTCTCCTCCTCCGGTTCTCTCACACCTCCCACTCACACACACACCGGTCTTCCTTGTGCTCCTTTCACATTGTCAGTGTCGTTCAGCTGCTCTGCCTGTTTCTTATTTCCTGCACCTCTGTTAGCGCCCGCGCATCTCTTTTTCGCATCATTTTTTTCTTTGTATTTTCATTTATTTGTCTCTCCATTCTTTCTATAGTGTTTTATGCATGTTTATATTTGGCCTGTATTATATATATATATATATATATATATATATATTATGTGTTCTTTCTTTCTTTCTTTTTTTCTTTCTAGCATTTTACTATTGTTTACATACCCACATTGTGGGACATTTTTATTTTGGTGCCTACCGCAAATTTGTTACTGTAGCTTGGAATATTTGCATACTGTATTCAGTACATATATACTGTAGAGATAGGAAATAGAAATAATATTGTCTCCAACATAGCCTCTAGCTAAGTATTATCTGCCATGTTTTTTAACATCTTTTTTTCTGATCCGCTTGCCAAATTCTTCTGCAGTAAAAACAAAAACATGCTGCAGTAGTTTGTTTCTCTGTTGTTATGTGCAAAATCAATGCTGTATCGCTCTTCACCTGGCATGAGTAATACAAAAGTGTGTGAATGTGTGTGTGCATGAAGTTGTATGTGAACTCAGCATGAGGTTAAATAGCCAAGAGCAGAGAAAGCTTTACAGAAGCGTGTTCACGAACCTATAACTATTAACACAGCAAGCAAGAAAATCACTTGCATTGGTGCTTATGTTTTACTGTGTGAATGTATGTGTGTATAATTTGAAATAAATGCTGTTCTTTTGAACTTTCTATTCATCAGAATCCTGGGAAAAAGGGAAAAAAAATAATAATATTAATAATAATAAAAAAAGCTTTGCCATATTTCACAGTATTACTGTTCTTAATGTGTTTTTAATCAAATAAAAGCTTGGGAAAAAATAAATAAATAAATACAATTACATAAATAAATAATAAATAACAATGTATACATTTAAATAAAATCCAAAGGTCTGGATTATTTCATTTATTTTTTCTGTTTTTCTCTCTCCCTTTTAGAATGAATAAATACATAAACAAATAACATTTCATAAATAAATAAATAAATAAATAAAAATTTATATAATTAAATAGTAAAAATGGTATTTCATAAATAAATAAAAATACATAAATACAAACAAATGATAAATTAATGCAAATATATAAATAGAAACAAACAAAAATATATAATGCATACATGCATAAATAAATACATAAATACAATTTCATAATTTATTTCTTCATTCAATTTTTTAAAAGTTAATAAATAAACACAAAATATTACACAAAAAATATTGTAAATAAATAAATAAATAGAATGTATGCATTTAAATAAATAAATACAATTTCATAAATAAATACAAATACATGAATATGAACAAATAGAAATACATAAATCAATAAAGATTAATACACACAAACAAACAAACAAACAAATGCATAAATAAATAAATACGTACATACGTATGTACATACATACATACATACTTACATACATACAATTTCTATATTTAATTGCAATGATCCAAAATTCTAGATTCATTCATTCATTTCATTTTATTTATTTATTTTTTTTTCCCTCCCTCTATAATTGTTGTAATATAAAACCGGAAGTCTGCTATGTTATGTCCTTATTTAGCTAGTGTCATTGTGTGTGTGTGTGTGTGGACTATATTAGCATCCTGTCCTCTTTGTAATCGTCTTTTAGACTTTGCTTCAAAAGCCTCACTTCTTTAGTTATGAAAAATAACTAATTATATTAACAGTGTGTTTTAATTTCCGATCTCCAGGCACATCACGGAGGTCACATATTCCCAGTCTGTCGTGTATATGAGTGAATGTTTGGAAATAAATCCATGTAACTGATTAAAGAACCTCACCTGCTAACCCTGCTCTTCATCTCTCCGTGTGTGAGTGTGTGAGTGTGTGTGTGTGTGTGTGTGTGTGTGTGTGTGAGGCAGTGGTGTGTAACGTATGTGCAGCACACTGTCAGTTTGATAGGGGTTGTGGGATTGGCTGAGCACTGATCCGTAAGCCCACTTATTATACAGCCCAGATCAGCGCTGCAGCGACTCCAGCCCTTCTCTGAGCATCTCCATATATCTGTCCATGCTTCATAATATATCCTCTTTTCTTCATTCCAATACATCTTTATTTTACATTCTCTGTTTTTTTTTTCTTAATTGACCGGTCAGTGCACTTCCATTCCTTTTATTCTCATAAAAAAAGTATTTATGTACTGTTTACCATTTATTTACTTACTTACCATTTTATTTAGTTTTGTTTCATGCTCACTTGAAAAGGGTGACAAAACAGAGATTGTTACAAAATTGTTCTGTTCTGTTTTTGTTTTTGTTTCATTTAGTTTTGTCTTGTTGAAAACAAACCAACAAATAAATCCATCAAGACATGCTTTATTAAAAAATATTATTATTATTATTATTAGTAGTAGTAGTAGCATGTTTTGTTCTGTCTTTTGTTTATTTTCATTTAGTTTCATTTCATCTTGTCCCATTTCGTTTTGTTTCATCTTGTTTAATTTAATTTTGTTTTGGGACTTTTATGAATGTTTTTGAGTGATTCAAGCTCATGTTACTTACTTACTTACTCACTTTACTTTTGTTTCATGTTCACTTGAAAAGGGTGATGTATTGACCAAACAGAGATTTTTGCAAAATAGCTTTAAAATGTTAAAGCAAAATGCAAATGTAGATGAAAACAAACAAACAAATAAATATATCCAGACATGTTTTTGTACCATTTTATTTTATTGTTTTATGCTTAATTTAGTCTTGTTTTTGGGACTTTTATGGATGTTTTATGAGTGATTGAAGCCAATTTGAAAGATTTGTTACTTACTTACTAGCTTAACTACACTTTAGTTTTGTTTCATGTTCACCTAAAAAGGTATTTGTATTGACAGTGTTGACCAAACAAATACAGTTTTTTTTTGTTTTGTTTTTCTTTTTATTTAATTTAATCTCATCTCATCCCGTTTCATCTAGTTGTGTTGTCTCGTTTCATTTTGTTTTGTTTTTGGACTGTTATGAACATTTTTGAGTGCTTCAAGCTAATTTGAAGGATTTTTAACTTACTTTCTTGCTTACTTACTTACTTACCTTTTATTTCCTTTGTTTCATGCTCACTTAATAAGGGTGATGTATTGACCAAACAGAGATTGTTGCAAAATAGGTTAAAAATGTTCAAAGCAAAATGCAAGTGTAGTTGAAAACAACTACAAACAAATAAATCCATCCAGGCATGTGTTTTTTTTTTTTATTGTTTTTTCTTAGTTTTGTTTTGTTTATGTGAATTTAGTTTTGTTTCGTTTAATCTTGCCTCGTTTTTGTTTGTTTGTTTGTTTTGTTTTGAGACTTTTATGACCATTTTAAGTGTTTCGAGCAAATTTGAAGGATGTGTTACTTACTTACCTTTTTATTTACTTTTGTTTCATGGTCACTTGAAAAGTGTGATGTATTGATCAAAAGAGACTATTGCAAAACAGTCTTAAAATGTTTAAAGCAAAATGCAAATCTATTTGAAAACAAGCAAACAAATAAATACATCCAGACATGTGTTTGTAGCATTTTATTTTATTGTTTTGTGCTTAATTTAGTCTTGTTTTGGGACTTGTATAAATGTTTTTGAGTGATTGAAGCCAACTTGAAAGATTAGTTCCTTACTTACTTACTTACTTACCTTTTTGTTTAGTTTTGTTTCATGTTCACCTGAAAAAATTGTATTGACAGTGTTTACCAAACAAATAGGTTCAAAATGTTCAAAGTAAAATGCAAATGTAGTTGAAAACATACAAACAAATAAATCCGTCCAGACATGTTTTTATTTATGTATTTATGTTTAATTTCATCTTGTCTCATCCTGTTTCATCTAGTTGTGTTGTCTCGTTTCATTTCGTTTTGTTTTTGGACTTTTATGAATGTTTTTTGAGCTAATCTGAAGGATTTTTAGCTTACTTTCTTGCTTGCTTACTTACTTACTTACCTTTTTTATTTTCACTTATTGTTCACTTGAAAAGGGTGATGCATTGACCAAACAGAGATTGTTGCAAAGTAGGTAAAAAATATTTAAAGCTAAATGCAAATATAGTTTAAAACAACTACAAACAAATAAATCCATCCAGACGTTTTTTTTTTTTTTGTTTTGTTTTTCTGCTTGTTTTTAGTTTTTTGTTTCTGTGAATTTTGTTTTGTTTTGTTTCATCTCGCCTCGCCTCATTTTTTTGTTTGTTTTGTTTTGTTTTGAGACTTTTATGACCGTTTTGAGTGATTCAAGCAAATTTGAAGGATGTGTTACTTACTTGCCTTTTTATTTACTTTTGTTTTGTTTGTTTGACTTTTATGAACGTTTTTGAGTGATTCAAGCTAATTTGAAACATTTCTTACTTAAAATCTGTAGGAATGCTAATGGTCAAATAAAAAGCTTAATCAATCAATCAATAAACAAACAAACTAAAGTAAAAAAAAGAGTGTTGGGCAGATTGATAATAATAATAATAATGTCACATACCCTGTTTATTTACACATTTACTTTTCTATTTTTTACACATTTTTCTTTACTCCTCCTTATCCAGGTGCACGCTTTCTTTCACATGTACAGTTCACCGACAATCTCTCCCTCTCAAATTCATTTCAATTCTCTCCTTCTCTCTCAAGTTCCCTTCATTCTCCGCATCACCCGCCACGACTTGCCACTTTATTGCCCATTTCTCTATCACTCCTCCTTTCTCAGTCCTTCCATTTCTCCTGTCACTCACACAGGGGTTGGTGGCATCTGGCTGTGCCTGCACACTTTGGCAATGGTTGGCACACCACAGGACATGGCAAAGTTCAAAGTATTCAGTTATAAAATGACAGGTTGCCTTGATATAGCAAAATATGGGCAAGCAAAATCACAAGCACTTTTTGCCATTTGCTATCTGCTGTAGGATAGACACCCCTTATTTTGAAGCAATACACTTTTTGTTGCAACTTGACCATCAAAAACAGCCATTCACTGTCATTATAAAGCTAAGGACATTTTTTTTATTATGACTCTGATTGTTTTCGTGTGAAAGAATAAAGTCATATACACCTAGGATGGCTTGAGGGTGAGTAATTTTCATTTTTGGGTGAACTAGCTGTGCCGTTGCACAATTTAGCCAATCGTAACAGTCATTTGCATTAAGAGGTCTTAAAAGTTCAGTAGCAAAAATAACCTCATTAATTGAATGGATCATTTTTTTCCAAGGAAAACAAATAGTATTCTATGAAAATGTAAAATACATTTTTATTTATGCATCACTATTAAGAATTGCTCCTATGTCCTGTAATGGACTTAATATATCAAACACCAAATTAGAAAATTTAACTGTACAGTTATTCTAAATAATTCAAGTATGCTTTCTTGATTGAACAAATGTAATGATTAACACACTCAGGTTGATGATTAGTATGTGCTCTGTAGGTGGTTTAAGATGCTTAATAAGGAAATGTGTATTACAATCTAAATGAATGAATTAAATAGCATGTAATAATGCTAATTAATTTATTATATGTATTTTTTTTTAATCTCCTTGAGTCAGTGCTGCTGGTCTTATATTATTGGTCTAATTCACAGCTGGTCTAAAACAGCTGGTCTAAAAATAATGATAAGCATAACAATAGTTGAATAAAATAAGGTAAATAAATCAGATAAGTGATTTATTTATTCATTTATTTATTTTTTGAGCATACAAAATTGATAGTGTGGCATATGGTATAGTGACAGACAACAAATGTTCACGTTTTTATTAAATAATAAAAACGTATTAATTATATCATAAATTATTCACACTCACATAGCTAGGATACATTAAACTATTTTAACATAAAAATAAATAAATGAATAAAAATCTAGTTTTTCTAAACTGAAATGTGATTGGTCTCCCAATCTGTCATTTGCATGCTGCATTGTGATTGGTCTTTCTTGTATTTGTATGTCAGACGTGGGCATTTTTAACTGGTGATGCTGAGCATTTCATCAGTATAGCAGTTAGCGTGCACTTTGGGCTTTCTTCCACATTGCTTTAATTTAATCCTCCTCCCATTCTTTTTATTAAATTCTATATTTCTCTCTCTTTCTGTGATGGTGTGGGATTAGTCAAGGGGATTTGGGGTTCTTGTGCTGTCATCTCTCTTGTGTATGTGTGTGCGAGTGCAATAGTTTCCTTGTGGCATGAAAGTGTTGCATCATTCGCCTGTGTGTCACAGGCAGTTCTGTGGGATATGTTCTAACCAGCTCTGCAGTATGATGCTGCCTGTGCTTGCACTTACAATCTGCTTAGCTATCACTCTGTGTCATCAATACTCCAGGGTTACGTTGCCATGCACGCTGTCGCTTAGAAAAATATGACATATGGAGTGGCCATTTTGGTGTAAGGTTGTTGTTTTTTAACAAGTGATAGTTGTTAATGAGTCCATTGTTTGTCCTGAACAGTTAAACCACCCAGTGTTCTTCCGTAAAGTCCTTCAGGTCCCACAAATTATTTGTTTTTTTTCAGCATTTTTGTGTATTTGAACCCTTTCCAACAATGACTGTATGATTTTGCGATCCATCTTTTCACACTGAGGACAACTGGGGGACTCATAATAGCAACTATTACAGAAGGTTCAAATGCTCACTGATGCTCTAGAAGGAAAAACAATGCATTAAGATCCGGGGGTGAATAATTTTGAACTGAATGAAGATGTGTATTTTGTTTTCTTATTTTGCCTAAATATCATATATCTTTTCATCTAGTACTGCCCTTCAGAAGCTACAGAAGATACTTGCATGTTTCCCAGGAGACAAAATAAGTTACATTTACATTTCCTTCAGGAGCATCAGCGAGCATTTGAAACTTCTGTAATAGTTGCATATGAGTCCTTCAGTTGTCCTCAGTGTGAAAATGTGGATCTCAAAATCATACAGTCATTGTTAGAAAGGGTTCAAATACACAAAAATGCTGAAAAAACACAGAATTTGTGGGAGCTGAAGAATTGTTCTGAAGAACAGCGGGAAGTTTAACTGTTCAGAACAAACAAGGGACTCACTGAAGAAAAAAAGCAGCAGTGGATCATTCAGGTAACAACACAGGATTAAAAATCAAGTATATGTAAACTTTTAAACAGGGTTAAATATCTCATTCAGGTCAGTACTAAATAAAAAATAACATGCATTTTGTATGATCCCTTTTATTTTAGTAAAATAATTAGCATTTTGCAGATTCTGCAAGGTGTATGTAAACTTATATAATACAATGTCCTAAATAGTCTCTTATTCATAGGAAATTAATCTCTGAAGTATGTTAAAATTTAAAAAGGAGCTCAGGACAGTTTTCATATTTTATGTTGATAAATCTTTTATTTGATTCTTACATTTTATGTTTAAAAGTTTGATATGACAGTTTAATAATGTTGTGCATAGATAATCTGAATACTGAATATAATATCAAAATACATTTTTAAATGAAGTCTCTTCTCCTCATCACGGCTGCATTTATTTGATAAAAACATACAGAAAAAAAAAAACAGCGATATTGTGAATTTAAAAAAGTGGTTTTCTATTTAAATGTGCTTTAAAATATAATTTATTTCTGTGATGAAAAGCTGAATTTTCAGCATCAATACTCCAGCCTTCAATGTCGCATGATACTTCAGAAATCAATGCTGTTCTTTTTAACTTTTTTATTCATCAAAGAATCCTGAAAAAAAAAGATTCCCAAAAAATATTAAGCAGCAACTGTTTCCAACATTGATAATTATAGCATATTCAAATTATTTGTGAAGTCACTGACTTGACAAAAACTGCATGATTCAAACTTTTAAATTATTATTAAAGTTCCTCTTTACAGTCCAGATGGCACACTGTACATCTATACACTCTTAAAAATAAAGGTGCTTCACGGTGCCATATAGAAGAACCTTTTATTGTCTAAATGGTTCCATAAAGAACCTTTAAAATCTGAAGAACCTTTCTGTTTCACAAAAGCTTCTTTGTGGCGAAAGAAGGTTCTTTAGATTATAAAAAGGTAGGAAATAGATGGTTCTTTAAAGAACCTTTGACTGAATGATTCTTTGTGGAACCAACTGTGCTGTAAAGAACCTTTCAAATTTTTAAGAGTTTAGGCTACTCTGCCTTTTTGCTACATATCCATTTAGTTAAACCTGGATTTCGGTTAGCGTAAAGTGGTTTAATTTCAAATGTTAGAATTTCATAAAAGGTCAAGTAACACATATATCGTTGCAGATCAATCACTGCTGTCATTTCAAAGTACTCAGGTACTCATGTGCCTCCAGCATATACGGTAGGCTTTCTTTTTCAATCTCCATTTCCCTGGTTTGATCGGCTGATACAGATCTGTATTGTTTAGTTTGAAGTAAAACAGTCATTTTAGTAGAACATCTAAGCACTTCTAAGCCCCCCGCCAGCTAGAGGATGCTTATATCGACCACAGACAGAGAGATGACAGATCACTGTTCAATAAGCGCACACAGATAGAAACAGGCAGACAAAATATTATACATGTTACACTGAGAAGTGACCAGAACTAAAACACACACACACACACACACACACACACAGACACACTCCACTGACCTATTCTACATGCTAAACACATCTCACACACACACATACACAGCTTAATTGATAGGCTAGTGCTCTGTGTCAAATACGATCCTGTCTCTTAAATATATTGAGTCTGTGTGGGATTAGTGTGTGTGTGTGTGTGTGTGTGTGTGTGTGTTTGCGTGTGTGTGTGTGTGTGTGTGTGCGTGTGTGTGCCATCAGCTCATCAGATCCAGTCCTGGTGTGTGGCGGCTATTTTTCGCCTGATCGCTCCTCACATATCCATTTCGGTGCTTGGTAGATACACACACACACACACACACACACATATAAACGCACACACACACAAATTGAGGAGGTTGATGAGGAGATGCTGTTCGATAGAAGGACAGAGCAAAAGATGAAGTTTGGACTTAAAGTGTCACAGGAAGAGAAGTGTGTGTTGTTGTGTATGTATATGTATATATACATAAAATTCACGGCAAAATGTGTGAGAATTTCTTTATTTAGATGGCCTGTGCATTGCTGTTAGTGTTTTACTGTTTTTAAAAAAATCGTTTTTTTTTATAGTATGTTACAGTATTATTGCTGTTAGTGGCTAAGTATTTAGTATTTTATTATTTTAATTCATTTTATTTTATGATGGTCTGGGTGTTGCTGTTAGTACTTAAGTGTTTAGTGTTTTTTCATTTTATTTATTTATTTATTTATTTATTAATGGCCTGGGTATTGATGTTAGCACTCAAGTGTTTAGTATTTTATTTTTAATTAATATTATTTATTTATTGTTATATTTTATATATAAAGAGAAAGAAAGAAAGAAAGAAAGAAAGAAAGAAAAAAAAAACCTCACTTTTTTCTCAGAATTGTGAAATATACACTTGCATTGCAAGTTCAAAGTCAAAAATGTGAGATAAAAACTTGTAATTTTGAGGAATATACTTGTAATATTTGAGGAAAAGAACATTGAAAGTTGTTTCCAAGTGAGATACAAACTCATGGAAAACCATGCAAATACATTGTGATTGTTGTTGTTGTTGTTGTTGTTAATGCTTATTCTTTTCCAGTAAAGCGTGAATGACTTTTGAGGAAAGAATTTTTAGGGTTTTAAATATTTGTTGACATTAGGGGGTCTTGCAGTCAAAAAGGTTAAGAAAGTTGAAAACCACTAATATTCTGATCTCAAGATAAGGCTTAGGCTTCTCCTTCAGTGTTAGTCTACAGATTTAGATTTTTTTATTATCTAGTTACAGATTTTTCCAACAAGTTTATTGTCAACCAGATGAAAATCTCTCTCTAATGACACACTCTCTTCAATAAATCATATTTATAGTTTGTTTCACATTTGTAGCACAGACGGTGCTGGATGTGTTATATTCTACAGTTAAATAGTGAAGGTTAAGTGTTTAGAAAAGCCTTTGCAAAACAACTTGTTATAATAATTTTACAAAGATTGCCACTTTCAAAGCTGTCCCACACTGAGGTAATTGAGTTTATTCTCTTACACACGGCATTACTTTGCATATGAAAACAAAACACATTAGCGTTATCAGAAGCACTGACGAGAGCAGAAGGTCTGAACGAGCGGCTATTAGCTTATTAGCCCTTTTGTGTGAAAAACGCTTCCTTTGAAGCAATCACGGCCTAGTGCATGTTGCTTTGTAATGCTGTTGTTGCAGTGCTGTGCTAGCATTACAGCTAAAGCACAGCCCTGTTCTTTAGGACTACACAAAAGCCTTCACAAGCTCCCTCCCACAGGCCGCTGTTTCTGTTGGTGTTTAAGACAGTTGTAAGCAAAGCACTTTATTGATTTGTCATTTAGAAAACCTTACCCGCGTTCATTTGTCTCATGAGCAACACACAGAGAGAACCAATTATAGCAGCACCCTCTCAGTGGAGACACAGAAGCTGAGAAAGAATCAGGAAATCTATCTACACTAACAATCAAAAATGACCTGTCTGTCTGACTGGTTTGTCCGTCTGTGCATCTATCTGTCTGTCTATTTTTCCATCATTTTAGCCTTTTGTCTTTCTGCATGTCTTGTTGTCTGTCTGTCTGTCTGTCTGTCTGTCTGTCTGTCAGTTTGTCTGCCCGTCCGTCTGCTTGTCCATCTTTTCAGCCTTTTGTCTTTCTGTATTTCTTGTTATCTTGTCTGTCTGTCCGTCCGTTAGTTTTTTCATTTGTCCATCCATCCATCCATCCATCTATCTATCTGTATGTCTGTTTGTCCATCCTTTCAGCCTTTTGTCTTTCTGCATGTCTTGTTATCTGTCTGTCTGTCTGTCTGTCTGTCTGTCTGTCTGTATGTCTGTCTGTCTGTCTGCATGTCTGTCTGTCTGTCTGTCTGTCTGTCTGTCTGTCTGTCTGTCAGCCTTTTGTCTTTCTGCGTGTCTTTATCTGTCTGTCGGTCTGTCTGAATTTTGTCCTTTTGCAAGTCTTGTTATCTGTATGTCCGTCTGTCTGTCTATCCATTTATTTATTTATTTATTTATTTATTTATTTATTTATCTGTCTGTCTGTTCTTTTATTTGTCCTTCTATCTATCTGTCTTTCTGTTTGTCCATCCATCGGCCATTTGTCTTTCTGCTTGTCTGTCTATCTATCTATGTGTCAGAGTTTTGTCCTTTTGCATGTCTTGTTGTCTGTCTGTCTGTCTATTGTCTTTATGTATGTATGGATGTCTGTCTGTCTGTCCGTCCGTCCGTCCGTCCGTCCATCCATCCATCTGTCAGAATTTTGTCTTTTTGCATGTCTTCTTGTCTGTCTGTCTGTCTGTATGTCTATCTGCACGTCTATCTATTTATTTATCTGTCTATCTATCTGTTGTCTGTCTGTCTGTCTGTTTGTTTGTCCATCCATCAGCCTTTTGTCTTTCTGCATGTCTTGTTGTTGATCTATCTATCTATCTATCTATCTATCTATCTATCTATCTATCTATCTATCTATCTATCTATCTATCTATATGTCTGTCTGTCTGTGCGTCCGTACGTCCATCCGTCCGTCTGCCCACCCGCTTGCTATCTTGCCATAATATACTTTAAAAACCTGAAGTTTTAAAAGTTTAGGGAAGCTAATGTCATAACAACATCTCCATCTTTGTGCTTGGTAAGTTGTTGCCATGCTATTGCCATGGCACTGATTGCTAGAGTTCTGTGGGTAGATCTTATGGCACAGAGAGAGACAGATGAACATATAATTAGATACAGTCATACAATTGTATAGATCGTTTTACAAACAATCAGACAGGTGAGAAGACCGATTAAGAGATAAAGATTTAATGAATAGTTACAAACTTAGAAAGTGAGATAGACAGATGCCTACATATGTTTACTCTGATGACAAGGGAATCAAGATACAATCCCCCCCCCCACCCCCCCACTGAGCAGTGATCTAGTTCCTTTAAAGATCACACACACCTACACACATGCGTATACGCCACCGGGTGAGTTGAGTATTGGTGGGTGTTATCTGAGACGGCCTTAAAGGAAGAGGGAACGGAAGAAATCAATAAACAACACAAATACACACTTATCTCCCGGCACCACCTCCAGCCCACAAACACACCCACACACACTGCCATGTGGGTGCTAGCAGCCTTTATTTCTGCACAAATTGTGTTGATATATGTGTTCACTAACAAGGCTTAGCTTTTTAAATACCCCAGACAGCTTGGCCAAGACTGGACACACAAACACACACATACAGTCATGACTGGTAGCTCATGTGATAGACACACAGGTGCTCTGTCTCTCGGCGTGCAGTTTGATGTCTGATTCAGTTGACAGGAGGTTGTAATTAATTGCCCACGCACTCTCTACTCAGCCGTGATTGGCCATTTTCCTAAAATGGTGCAAGAGCCGCCGCCCACAAGTGCACTCGGCTGTCACCGTGGTTACTTGTCCTCCATGCCTTGTCAGCTACCTCTCACCTGAGATATAACTAATTACAGTCACACACACACAACGACACCCAGAGTGAGAACGGCTCAAGACACCTGTCAAGGCCTTTCTCACTTTATTTTGTTTTTTCTTTTGTGTTTTTTACCATTTCTCTCCTTCTGTCACTTTTCCTTGTTCTATTTGTTACTTGGTGAGGACAACAAATAAGAGACAGCCATCGCCCCCCTTCCCTCCTCCTCTTTTATAGTCTCGCCTTGTCTCTTTTCTTTCTCTCTCTGATGTGTTTTGACAGTGAGGGACGCAACACAGATATGTATTGTCAGAACAAACTCAAGAAAACAGTATGGTAGTTAAAGTCAACATGAAATGCTATTTGCAAGCCATTTACTTCCATATTGTAAAGCATTTTTAAAATAAAAAGGGTAGGGATTCACAAAAAGACCAAGAAAAGGCATTATACTTGTAAGTAGTTAGAATTAAGACTTCATATTGACTTTTTATAGCTCAAAAGCAAAAAGAACCCATTAAAATGAGTGATGTGGTATACAATAGTTTGTGGTGCGACGAATCAAGTAGCCGACAGGAAACTGATGCTTCGTTCTATTTTTGGTTTACCACATTTTTTGGAAATAAGTTGCACCAGGTGACAAAAATAAACAAACACCTAAGTTGCATCATTGTATAAGTCAAATGTATTACTACTTTCAGAAATATGGTAAAATACTGGTAATAAAATAAATAAATAATAATACAAATAAGAAAGATTATAAACACACTAAACACGTATTTTCCATCAGATACTTACAATTTAAGTTTTCCTACAGTTTAAAGCAAACATAAATGAGTTTGAAAACAATTATAACAGCATTAATTATAAGCAACATTTATTAAAAATCACAACCAGAACCAAATGCATTTAAAACAAAACTTAAATTGATTATTTAACAATATAATTGCCTTATATAAGTCACTTTGGAACATAAGTTACAGCATGTTTCAGATCATTTTATGACGATTTATGTCTGTCTGTTTGCCTGTCAGTTTTCCGTCCATCCGTCTGTTTGTTTGTTAATTTTTCTGTTTGTCTGTCCATTTATCTGTGTTTTTGTCCATCCTTTTAGCCTTTTGCATGTCTTGTTATCTGTCTGTCTGTCAGTCCATTCGTCCATCCATCCCTCCCTGTGTCTGTCTGTTTGTCCTTTTAGACTTTTGTCTTTATGTATGTCTTGTTATCTGTCGGTCGGTCGGTTCACTCGTCCGTCCATCTGTCAGCCTTTTGTCTTTATGCATGTCTTGTTATGTATGTCTGTCTGTCTGTCTGTCTGTCTTTCTATCTTTCTTTCTATCTGTCTGTCTGTCCATCTGTCTGTATGTCTGTCAGTTCATTCATCCATCCGTCTGTCCCTGTTTGTCCGTCCGTCCATCCATGTCTGTCTGTTTGTCCATCCTTTTATCCTTTTGTCTTTATGCATGTCTCGTTATCTGTCTGTCTGCCTGTCCGTCCGTCCATCTGTCAGCCTTTTGTCTTTCTGCATGTCTTGTTATCTGTCTGTCTGTCTGTCTGTCTGTCTGTCTTTCTATCTTTCTTTCTATCTGTCTGTCTGTCCATCTGTCTGTATGTCTGTCAGTTCGTTCGTCCATCCGTCTGTCCCTGTTTGTTTGTCTGTCCGTCCATCCATGTCTGTCTGTTTGTCCATCCTTTTATCCTTTTGTCTTTATGCATGTCTCGTTATCTGTCTGTCTGCCTGTCCGTCCATCCGTCCATCCATCCGTCCCTCCCTGTTCGTCCCTCCATCCATCAATGTCTGTCTGTTTGTCCATCCTTTGAGCCTTTTGTCTTTCTGCATGTCTTGTTATCTGTCTATCCGTCCATCTTTTTCTTTCTTTCTTTCTTTCTTTCTTTCTTTCTATCTGTCTGTCTGTCTGTCTATCTGTTTGTCAATCCATTCTTTCTGCATGTCTTGCTGTCTGTCTGATAATATACTTTATAAACCTGAACAGTTTTAAAAGTTTATAGAAGCTAATGTCATAATAACTTCTCCATCTTTGTGTTTGGTAAGTTGTTGCTATGCTATATATATGGTACTAATTGCTAGAGTTTTGTGGGTAGATCTTATGGCACAGAGAGAGACAGATGAACATATAATTAGATATAGTCATACAGTTGTATAGATGGTTTTACACACAGTCAGACAGGTCATATTTAACAATGTAATTGCCTTTGTCACTTTGGAACATAAGTTTCAGCATGTTTCAGATCATTTTATTTCAAAAAAGAAAATGTGATTTATATTCTGAACAAAATGGTACTTCACACACTTGTGCTACTTCTGACAACAAGACAAATGGATTAGCAATGTTCACTATCACATGTCCTAAAGCTGTTACAGTGCAATAACGGTCATATCCAGTGTAGACACTAAGATCATACTCTAGTTTGATTTTACACTGCATTTTGACAATTTCAGAATTATACTTGCAAGTATACAATGTGTAATTTAGTAAACATTTTCATTTACGGTTGTCTTCTATGGTCAATGTTGAACAGTTTTTAGAGAATCTTGCTAAACAAGTCAGCTAAACTTTATTGCTCCTTTAAATACTGGAGTTTGTTAGTACCATTAGCTTTATTTTCTTTATTTTATTTTTTATTTTTTTATTTTAGTTTCTAGCCAGACACACACAAACACTACTGAGTTCTTTCTGCCTCTAGTTAAAAGAAATTTACAAAGATTATGAGGAAAATGAAAAGGGAAATTGAGTTAGCATGCAGCCATAGATGGTGACGCTAGCTTTAAAAGGAGTCATTGAGCACTTGGTGTGCCTTTAAAGAATAAAGGTTTCTCTGTCTGCTCTATTAGTCATTTAAAATTCATTAACATTCTGACGCCCTCCTTCAGGGGACAAATGTGCAGAGATGGAACGGAAGAGCAGAGAAATAAAGCAAGGAAGAAAGTGGAACAGACAGCGGAGTATATTTGTTGGTCCAAATGCGAGTCTAAATGCCTTCAAAGAGTGTGTGTGTGTGTGTGAGAGAGAGAGAGACTGAGATCTGTGCAATTGCATTTGAAATCTCAGGATGTGTGTGTGAAGGATGGATGTTTCAGTGTGAAATAGACTGTGATCTTACAGGCGGAGGTGAGTGTAGTTTGCTGTCAGCAGCTGACAGGCCTTTGTGTTGTGTGTGAATGCACACACTCATGTCGATTGTCTAAACTGAAAGCAAGTGGCAATGTATCGCATCGTGCCGCAACATTTTAATAGTCGCTATAAGTTGCTGTCAGTGAGTTGCCAAAGTGTCCGAAGCAATTAATTTTCCACAAGAGTTGGCGATAGCGAAATGCAACCATTAGCAATGTGATGCAGGTGTGTTCAGCTGCACAACAAAAATTAAACTTTTGCAGTGATGCCGTTTTTTTAGCATTGAGAAAACTGCTTTTACTGTCAAACTGTTATTATATGTTATGTTCAACAGCAGTACATCAGCAGTTTAGTGACATGACAACCTTTAATGATAAAATTGCTGTTAGTGCAGACAGGGCTTAATTTGATTTAAGTTAAAAAGAAAAGGGATCTCATGATGAAAATTGTGTCATTAATTACTTATTCCAAAGACCTTTGTTCATCTTCAGAACACAAATTAAGATATTGTCGATGAAATTCACAAGCTTTCTGACACTGCATAGACAACAACGCAGCTGACACATTAAAAGCCCAGAAAGGCAGTAAGGACATTATTACAATAGTTTATATGGCATCAGTGGTTTAACTGTGATGTTATGAAGCTGATGGGTTACACTAAAGGGTAATGATTTAATAGCGCGTTAACTGCATTGTCTCTACAAATAGTAGGTGCCATTCACTAATAATTGCATGAATTGTTTGTTTATGTACGCACAGGAGAACTTACAAAAAACACTGTGTAATTCCCAACACCTGCATATGCACATAAATTTGTTTTTAACCTTGTTATAATGTTAATGAATGTGGAGTTTTCTAAATGAGCGACAGTGTGCTGAAGCTTAATAATTTGCATAAAATATGCCCAAACCATCTCCATATAAGGGTTTTCCTTACACACTTTTGCCTTTCGTCATCCTAAACCAACATATGATGTTCTGTAAAGACACACTTATGCTTGAGAGCAAATGCAGCAAGATACTTGAGCAATAGCAAGTCATTAGCATTCATTAGCTAGTCGTAGATTCGCACATCTGCGTTTTTATGCAGAGGAACCCCCGCAACACAAGCTACTATGTAAGTTTAGAATACAGTTTTGTATGTTTTTTTTTTTTTCCTAAATGCAATTGCGGTCAAAAGTTTACATACACCTTGCAAAATGTTAATTGTTTTTACCAAAAATAAGAGGGATCATACAAAATTCATGTTATTTATTTATTTTTTTATTATTATTTTAGTACTGATCTGGATATTTCAGAGGTTTACATATAGTCCACAAGAAAAAAATATTAGTTGAATTTATAAAAATTACCCCGTTCAAAAGTTAACATACACTTAATTTTTAATACTGTGCTGTTATCTGAATGATCCATATATATATATATATATATATATATATATATATATTTTGTTTGTTTGTTTTGTTTTGTTTTTTTTTTTCTTTTTTTTGTTTTTTTGTTCTTTTTTTTTTCTAGTTATTGTTCAAGAGTCCCTTGTTTGTCCTAAACAGTTAAACTGCTCGCTGTTCTTCAGAAAAATCCTTCAGGTCTCACAAATTATTTGTTTTTTTAGCATTTTTGTGTATGTAAACCCTTTCCAACAATGTATTATTTTGAGATCCATCTTTTTACACTGAGGACAACTGAGGTACTCATGTTGCAGTTATTACAGAAGGTTCAAACGCTGATGACTCGATGCATTAAGACCTGGGGGTGAAAACATTTTGAATTTGAAGATCAGGGTAAATGTAACTTATTTGGTCTTCTGGGAAACATGTAAGTATCTTCTGTAGCTTCTGAAGGGCAGTACTAAATGACAAAAATATGATAATTAGGTAAAATAAGAAAAATGTACACATTCATTATGTTCAAAAGTTTACACCCCTGGCTCTTAATGCATCATTTTTTTTTTTTGCTTTCTTGAGCTTCACTGAATATTTGAACCTTCTGAAATAGTTGCATATGAGTCTCTCAGCTGTCCTCAGTGTGAAAAGATGGATCTCAAAATCATACAGTTGTTGTTGGAAAGGGTTCAAATACACCTCCATCGTGATATGATTGGATATGACTGGTTATGTTTGGCTGTGATTGGTTCATGCAATAAATCCTGACTCTTGTATTTGTAAGTGTTCCGCTTTTGCAGATCAGTCTGAATTAACATTATAATGGTGTTATGGAAAGACTAATTTAAAAAGAAGTAATTAAACAACTTACACACATATAACCATTTTGTTACATCAAAATAATACTTATAATGATATAAAAACTAGTGCTGTCAAACGATTAATCGCGATTAATCGCATCCAAAATAAAAGTTCATGTTTACATACTATATAATTGTGTACTGTGTATATTTATTATGTATATATGAATGCACACACATGCATGTATATATTAAGGAAAAATATTTTAGATTTATATCTAAAATATTTATATTTATTTATAATCTGAATTGTATACAGGTATAAATATATATACATATACATATTTTGTTTTAATATATACATGTATGTGTGAGTATTTATATGTACATAATAAATATACAAAGTAAACACACATCTAGTATCTAAACATAAACTTTTATTTTGGATGCGATTAATCGCGATTAATTGTTTGACAGCCCTAATAAAAACATGATCTGTTTTTATAATAATCAACTTGGTGAAATTTGAAGTAACTCTCCATGTCTGTGACCAGTATTTACCAAGCTTTGATAACTGATAATCCGAAAAATGTAAAAAATAGTTAAAAATTACCTAATAATATATATGTATGTGTGTGTGTGTGTGTGTGTGTGTGTGATATCTGATATCTATCTGAACATAACTTAAAAATATATTGTTTAAATTGTTATTGCCTTGAGTTATTATCTTGGAATAAAATGTAAAATGTTTAAAAACTTGATGAGATTCATACTTGGCTTTAATAAATAGCGTATCTGATAGTGTAAGTAATGTTTATTTAACAACAACAAAAAAAAAATACTAATAATAATGTGACTGGGACATAAATTGACAAAATATAGTGGAAATCGGACAAACTACTTGGCTCGCATTTTTTTTGCTTCTTATATAGTGTGGAAGTAGGCATATTCAGACACAGGACTATTTTTTTGTTTCACAGACGAATGTAAAATAGGTTTTAAAATCTATAGTCTGAGTATCAAAGTATATGTTCTACTTTTTCATCTTTCTGTTTGATTGTTTCCTGTTGTACTATCTTTTCCTCAATCCTCTTTCTGTTTTCTTTGTTTTGTGCTACTTTTTTTCTCACTATCGTTCTTTCTCCTTGTTTCATTCAGGTCCTCTCAGGAACTCTTGGATTAGTAGCTAAAGCTAATGAAATGTAATTACTGGGTTTGTCGATAAGAATCGATCCTACGTGTATGTGTGTGTGAGCGTGTGTGTGTGTCTCAGATAGGCCTTATTTTCTGCTGGCTGTCCGCTGAGATGCCTGATAACATTGACCTGGCGGCTGAGGTCTCAGGTAGGCCTGTCTGACTCTTATCAAATCAGTCAGATTACACACACAAACTTGCCAGCACACACACATACAAAAAGAACTCCATCAGGGCTACTGATAGCGTGATAGATTTTCCTGTATATCTGTGTGGGGGTCAGTGTCAGCTCATGACTCATATACTGTATTTTAATGGTTATGTATCGCTTTGTGTTTCAGGGAAATATTGCTTTGTGTCTCACTGAAAATTTCGAATGAAGTTTGTGAGTTTTGCTTTTAATCCCTTCTGTTCCTGCCAATGCCTCCATGTGACTCTTGTCTTAGAAAACTTGGCTTGTGTCTGCTTGTTTTTGACAGATTCTATTCGACAGCTCTCACGTCGATATGCCAGTCTGTTCCAAAAAATCTAGAATGCACTGCTCTTCCGTCTTCCTCTCCATTACTGTTCATCCAGACGGTCTTGGCTCGGATCTGGGTTTGCGTGATTACTATTATAGACTTCAATCCAAAAAATATTAAACTGCATTAACATTAATCAGGTGATTAAAAAAGTTAGCAGTGCATTTTTGTAATTATTAAAAGGACTGATTGATTAAAACTTGAAAATTGCAGTTGATTGCATTGATGATTTCTGAGGAGAATAATTAGACTGTTGCCACCAACTGCAACTGACCCTCCGTAGGGAGTTTGACTGACAGCCGTTGTGACCAACCATAACACAGAATCTGCCATTTTTGTCCAACAAACAAAAAAGACTGGAGAGTAGATTAACGTTGGTGGACCTGAACATGAAAAATCCATGGTTTAAGATTTCCATGGTTGAAACAAGATACCTTCTGATGTTCATTCATGTTTATTTCATGCAATAAGGGGGAAGAGATTATCATTTCATTTGCCGCTTGAACTGAGGCACTACAGCAGGGACGTGCACAGACATTTTGAGGGGCAGGGGCTCAAGTGGAAAAAGGGCACTCTATTTTTTTTTCTAAACTAAATGTTAAATATATTAACACAAATCTGACTTACTTACCAATTTATTTTAATTCCATTACACTCACCCAATGGTTTCACGTTGTTGTTGTTTTGTTTTGTTTTTTCAACGAAATAAAAATAATCAGTTCTTCTTTAGCATTCACAAATTTTATCACAAAAACTGGCAACAATAAAGAAAACTAAGCCACAATGTGCATGTTTTCTATGCTACTAGTTTCAAGTATATATTTAGATTCTGATGACATTATTAATTTTACTGTATTCAGATGTCGTTTCTCCATTAAGTTAGCCTGTATGCTCATGATATATTGCCTTAGCTAAACTAATAATATAATAATAAATATATTGATATCCCAAAACTGCAACTTCCCTCTTTATTAACTTTCTAAACTGTCAAATTAAGTGGAAATGGCAAATCCAAAAACGCTTACAATAACTGGATCTGGCAACACGGCTGCGCCCGCGCCCCCACTTACAACTCTCTCAAGCCTCGTTGACTCCGCTAGCGTTCATTCTTGGAAAGTGGCCGAACTTTGTTATGTAGACCCTCATATGAGGAGTTTTAATAATTAAAAATGTGACCTCAAATTAACTCATTAGCTCAGTTAAATTTTGTTTCTTGGATAATTAGTAAATTAGAGGCACAGGTAGCTTAGTATTTTGTTCCTCACCACTCACCTCCACACCAAGACCATCAAGTAGGTTACTAACTTTCCAACACATGCCCTCTCGAAAATCTGCCGATAATGATCGTAAAATCCGTCGGATGCAAGAGGCAATGGAGCAACAGTAACGAGTCACGCGTTCACATGCTACATGGCAGTATCAACGCTAATGCTTACGTCGCGTTGTTATGGCAACGGCTTGTCAGACTGTCTTACTGCATTGAACAATAGGGGGATTATCCAAACTTCGTTTGGAGTTATATTATTTACTATTTTATACACGTTCTCATATTATTTATGATTCAAATGCATTTTATCGACTACAATATTTTTGTTGATAAATATTGCGAGGGGGGCACTTTTAATTACTTTTGAAAAAAGGGCAGGGGCTCAAGCCCCCAAAGCCCTCCCCTCTGCACGTGCCTGCACTACAGCGATCTGTCAGGAAACTCATTTAAGAACCACAACACATATTTGAATTTCTTTAAAAAATTATGTGAAAAACATGATCACAATGAAAATGCTAAAAGATAAGAGACCGAAAAACAAGCAAAAACTGCATGCTTGTGATCTGGTAGGTTAGATCAGGGGTTCCCAAACTTTTCAGCTCACGACCCCCAAAATAACAGTGCCAGTACCTCGAGACCCCCACTTTTCTAAAGCATACGAACATCTTGCAAAACAGTGCACAAGCATAATGACAACACAAAGGAACACAACAGTCTAACAACCATAATATTATTTTAGAGTTATTTACATTTGAACATTAATCTTACCTAATGAGTTGGGTTGGGCAACATGCTGGATATTTATTTTTAATTCAACTTATATATATATATATATATATATATATATATATATTTTTTTTTTTTTTATTTATGGGTAAAATATGCTATTTCTAATGCATTAAAAATTATTTGATTTTTGGAAATCATCTTGCGACCCCTCCTCCTGGTTTTGCGACCCCCTGGGGGGTCCCGACCCCTACTTTGGGAACCCCTGGGTTAGATAGGGCTGGGTGATATGGCAAAAATGTAATCTCAATATTTTTTACATCGTCTGGCTTTAAGAGGTACATTAAATCTGCAAAATGTAAACATAAAACTATACAACTAGAAATTGCACACAATTTGTCAAACTTCTACATTTTTTTTTTTTTTTTGTCAGGAAGACTACAGTGTCTGGCTGTGTTCTTTATGAAGACGCGGAAGTTTAGGCAAAGGAATAAATGCATTTCTAGCACTAAAAAATCTCTTGCAGTAGCTCTGCTACTAAATGTATTTAAAATGGTTGTTACGGGAAAGGATGGAGCAGATTGATTGGTTGGTTCTTGTCACATGACCCGCGGTGCACTTGCGGCGTTCTGAAAATTTTAGATGTTTTTGTCTTGATGCAGTGCGGACGTGCCTGGAAAAAAACAAGCACAGTCACATGTGTGCAGTGACCGCGTCGCTCCCAGTATGAGCGTGCTTTTCAAATAGCCAAACCACTTTTATAAAAAACAGTTGACAGCTTCATCATTTTTGGATAATAACTCGAGGGTAGTTTCACTTTTGTCGCTGGTTCCACTCATTTTTGTCGTCCTTGTGTCAAGTTTGCTTTGTGTTGTAGGAAATTGACTTTGTTCTTTGACATGAACGACATGAAAAGCTGCACGCTTAATTCCTGTTGTCGCATATTTCTGCTGTGTGATTGGCTCTTATAGAAATCCATATTGAGTAAAAATGCCTTGAGCTTATCATCGTTATCGACATATATTTTATTGCGATTCGATATGATATAGTTTATCGACACAGCCCTAACAGATGGTATGTTATTTTAAAACATCACAGAGCATTACAGTTCTAGCGCCACTAAATGGACATTTCAAGTCTGAACTGCAGTGGCATGTACAAAACCAGCGTCACATAAAATGTACCAAATACACATTCATCTTTTCCGGAATCAAAAATAAAACTTTTTTAGCACCACTCAGTGGACATTTCACATCGAATAAGACACAAAATTTACATTGGTGGTACATATTTTTCTTCGTACGAAAACATTCCCATAGGTAAATTTTCGTCATGAGATCAGATTGACAAAAACATGTTTTAAATACCTATTTGTGACTGGGGTGCACCTTTATTTTGATGATGTAAAATGGCTGCATTCAGTAAGCTATCTGCACTACCTGTTGCTATTTTTACTGTGACACAAAACTGTGTTTGAAAAACAAAATACTGATACAATGCCACACAGTGCGGCTTTTGGTTGTAATTTTCAGTCAAAAGGCAACAAAAATGATGCAATTCTGCTTTTCTTAGCAATAAGAAGAGGAGAAAAGAATGCCTGTGGACTAATAAAACTTTGTTTTCTCCACTTTAGCCCTTTTGAGGCTTTTAGTAGACCCCAGATGCAAAAGAGCTTACAAATGGCAGAGACAAGAAACGTTAGATGCCATCCTGGCAAGCGGTGCTTGTCGTGATGCCACATGCACTGAAGGAGTTTCTCAGTGCGAATTTTACTCCATATCCGGAGGTGTTTAGACTCCTTGTGGGGAAAAATCAATGGTTACGGCATTTGGTTTAAGCTTACACTTATATACATCACCACCTGTAAGCTCTTTCAGTAGCTGTGGTCATCGAATCAGTATTTTATTTTACAAGTTGTGTTGTAAAAATAGCAACACAAAGCGCCAGTAGCTTAATGAATGCATCCGTTTCACTTTGTAATGGCCCCCCATAGTCCAAAGTGTATAAAACAATGTACATTTTTTAGATATTTCAGTAATACCTAGTGTTCCTTTTAAGCAAAGATTTCAAAGATTTGTTTATGTTTGAATTCTCTCACCAGTGCCCCACTCATTAATGTTCCTTTTGTAGTTTCTGTTACACTGATTGCCATGCCATAATTAATGTCTTTCTTATTGGTACTAGCTTGCTAAATACACTCTCAGTGATTATCTCACTGAAAGCAGAATTGAGTATCATTTAGTCTTTGCAAGTCTATTTTCACAAACAATCTGACTTTAGGTGGTAAGAGCCACAAAAAGCAAAATAAAAACGTTCTCTCTTTAAAAGGCTGTGCTTTGACATCTCACCATGAAACATCTCTGTCCATCCATTTACTCTCTGACCACCTGACCATAATTCTCAGAGCTCTGCTCAAATGCCATCTCGCTGCTGCGTTCTAGTTTTCTACAAAATGTTATCTCCCACGAGAAATCACAGTAAATTTCTGCCCTTCTGCATCAACCTCTTTTGCTCCCTTATATTTTATTTTTAGTACAAACTGACCTCACCTCTTCCTTTTTTTGTGTCAAGTTATTCTGTAGACTGTGCCGGTTACTATTACTCTGAAGAATTAAAACCCTGGTTCCTCTCAATACGGAATGAGTGGTTTATGCCAGCTGGTGGGTCATGACCCAAGCCAGCATAGAAAACTGGCTTAAATAAATATGTACATATACAATGTTGTTGGTACTTCGACACGCTAAGTAAAATGAAGCCTTATACTGTACATAATATGTTGACTAATATGTGGCTGCCTCTCTTTTAGGAGTTGTGCTCAGTGCATCTTTATTATCCTTTGCTAATTCTAAAATTGTATTCAGAAGTTACACAATGGTAGTACATCCAGTACATTCAGGCTTTTTCTTCTCAGAGCAGACATCCATGACAGTTGGAAGACAGTCCCCATTGATGAACTGCTCCAGGCCCTTTCTATCTGAGGGTAACGCTGTTTCTGTACAGACAGTAATGGAGCAATTCGGGAAGCTATGTGACACACCTGTAGAAGTTGGAGAGGATGGGGGTTTGGAGACCAGCTCTCACCTTGGGAAGAAGTTAATAAGGAGAAGTTCAGTGCCCATGAGAGGTTGTCATTGTCAGTGAATATATACTTGATGAATATAAAGTTGTCGTATCCTGTTCGCAAGCAGATCATCTAGACGATTGCATAGCCCACCAAAATAGAGAGCAATTGAGTGAGGGAGGTCTTACCTAGGTGGAAGGTTCAGATTTAGTTAATGAGTAGGCTTGTCAAGCGAGCCAACATGTCAGAGAGGAAAGTTGAGATCTTTTCTGTGATTGGTGAGGCGGAAACTTCCAAGACTCTTTAGCTAGAACTCTGCAGACCAAATTGTCAGCATGGGTTTGCATGAAATCTCCCTCCAATTTTGTCATATGTATTTACAGTTCTATGATTCATTACCTGTAATGACCATTTGGCCAGATGCTTCACAATAACAATCAACATATTTTTTCCTTTCTTTGTAGAATTCCAATTCAAGTAGACACTAACCTACCAGAAATACAACTTTGTTTTGTGATTTCGATATCCAGCTACCAAAGTAAGAGTTAAGGGAGTTGTTAGGGTTGCTGTAGAACATCTAATTGGGATATAGAAGGGTAGTTGAGTTTTTTAAAAAAAACAGGAAGAGGAATATACATGCATGCATTGTAGTACTCTTGTGAATGTTACAACCTTCTCCTTATTATCATAGTACTCTCGTCAATTTCTTCAGAAGAGCAGAAACTGTTGAATAAAGTTATTTTTGTTCACTTTGTGCACAAACAAGTATTCTTATAGCTTCATAAAATTAAGGTTGAACCAATGATGTCACATGGACTATTTAATGTCCTTGCTACCTTTTTGGCCCTTAAACATGGTAATTGCGTTGCTGTCTATGCAGGGTTCGAAAGCTCTGGAATTTCATCAAAAATATATTAATTTATGTTCTGAGGATGAGGAACCACATGAGGGTGAGTAATTAATAACAGAATTGTAATTTTTGTATGAACTATATATATATATATATATATATATATTATTGGAAATGTCATATAGTATGTTATGAAAAAGGAGCTTGTCTATTAGTTATCTAATAATCCAATAGTAAACTGTCTACTCTTGTAAAACCACAAGTAAAATCCCAACTCCAAAACATAATTGATCCCAGATTGAGCCCCCAATCTGTTTTATGACCCCTGCTCAAAATCACAACATATAGGACACTTAACAAAGCTGGTTTCAATAAAGATAAAGAATTTGTTTAAAGCAAAACAACTCTAGGTAAATCAACACATGAACAAATCAATAAATGGTTGGGGGAAAAAAAAAAAAAAAAAACTATGGAGATGTGGAAGCAAGATGGGAACAAATACATTGGAAAAATTGTATATTTTATATTTCTGCAAAACTAACAATTCAGTTTCCAGTTGAAACACTAGAGGCAGTAAAACTCTGACAACTTTTCACAAAAAGATTTACACACACAGTTTTGCTTAATAAAGACTAATTTTCACACAATTACTTACGGAATATTATATGTCTTCAAAACAATTTGAATATCCTGCACGATTTAAAAAATGATACTTCTAAAAGTTTTTTTTAATTCAGTAGGTAGTGATGAAAAGCTCCAGTCCAAATCCCATGAAACTACGGTTCAACACCACAGCTCAAATGGGTTTGGGTTGGGCTTGGTGTAGGGGATATTCCAACATGACAGAGCATTACTTTTAGCGACACTACCCAGATATTTGAATTTTGAACAGCCGCCATACATACCTCAAGTAGTGCAGTAAAAATGCAGCAATACATGCCTGTAGCAAAGAAATAAAAACTTGACGGTCTTCACGGTCACGACTGCCACAAAACGTGCTGTAAGGTATGTAAGTATGGTGTTGTATTGTATTTCCAATTAGCCTGGGTTGCCCAAATCGCACTCTTCAAAAAATATATAGTCTTAAATAGGGTGTAACAGGTGTTGTCTCACTCACCAAGGAGGAGTACTACCCTGGAACTCTCACAAAAGGAAACAAAAGGGGTAGGGCTGAAACTTTTGGTTCTAGGACTTGTCTCACTTGCTGTAGGCAGTCTCACATCACCCTCATAATCTCAGTACTCCACAAGTAAAATATTAAGACCAAGGTCATTGGAGCTTGTGTGTATACACCAGTTCTTATCTGGATTCCTTCCGAAACAGTTTTCACCTTCTGCCATCCTTCCTGGTTCTCTGGTTTCCCCTCTCACCCTGAGTGTTTTGAGACGTGCGTGTTTCTGCCTCAATGGCATGCTAAACTCTCCACTTCACAGATAACGTTTTCCCAACATTGTCCTATAAATTCCCCGCTGGGATGGCAACGTTCTATCAATATATCAGTAATAGACTCACACAGAGCGGATAACGTTCACACAACGTTGCCATCAGCACCTCCCACGGTGCTGTTTCTCTTTGCTGAGTCTGTTTCAGAGGTCTACGGTTTACCTTTTGTGCCTACAGAGATGTGCAGACACACTGCTGGGTTTAGGCATTTGTGTGCATTTGTGGCGTTTCTGCCATGAACGGTTCAGTTTTTGAAGCAAATCTTTTGTGCGAACAGATTATTTTCGTGTTAGCCGATCAGCACTGTCATGATTTACTTCTTCTCTCTGCAATGAGTGATCAATCACATGCCGTTTAAGGCTCAGAAAACAATTGTGAACCAAACTTATTGCCTAAAAACAACAATTGTGGATTTAAAATCACATACTTCTGGAGTGTAATAAACTGCCTTGTTGGCAGAGGCTATTTACGCTAACTCCGCCCACCAACATGTGGTAGGGTTAGAGAACATTGCAAAAGACACCCACTATATATATATATATATATATATATATATATACACTTTAAATTCTAAAGAATAATATAAGAATAATAACATGTTAATAACTCCAGCTATAGATAATATAACTAAAACCAAAACTAAAATACCAGTGAAATAAAAACTATAAATAACAAAAAAACATTGTTGAAACAAACAACAACTAAACTGAAATAAAACTTTCAAATTAAAATTAAAACATGGAAAATAGAGAACGATTATACCCTTTTTGTGGGTGTTTTTTTTTTTTTTTTTTCTCCCTAAACCTAAAGATCTTTCAGAATTGCTGCATACTGTAAACAAACCTGTGGAGACACAGACTAAAAACAAACTATTTTCTCATACAAATGATCTAGTTCTAAATGAATGCGGCACTGAGCCAAGCTGTTCACTTGTTGCTTGGTACACACAGATCAAAGAGTGGCTATTACTGCTGTGGAAAAACAGACATGGAAATATGTGCCCCGTTTACCCTGTTACAAACAAGCGAAACTAACAAACACTTTCAAAACTATTAATAACCATGCAAATATGAATCACTTAAATCTATAGTAACAGATTAAAGGAATTTAGCCTTCTAGAGCAGCAATTTATGTGTACATACCAAATATGGGGTAAAAGTGAATATTAAAGTGTATAGGTTAAAAAGTGAGCTTTTTAAAGTGATAGTCCGTAAAAAAGGACACATTTTTCAGTTTTTTTTTCCTGTTCATTTAACAGCAATTGAACAGTTTTTTTTTTTTTTTTTTTTTTTTCTGACATCAAGCACATTTATAACGTCTAATACTCGCATGTTCATACATTTCTCTCTGTCCAGTTCATTTAACCTCATTTTGATATTAGTGCTCATATATATTCTAAAGCAGCATATGTATGTGTGTGAGGATATAGGCGAATGTGCAGGATACAGACGATGTGTGTGTTTGTGCGTTAGAGAGCCAAGGCTAAAAGCCTTCCAATTAAGAGACGCTCCACGGGCCTGGCGTCTGGCCCATCTTCACCTATGTTGCCATGGCAACTGTCAGGTGGATTTCCTGGTGGCTCTTGGTTGAAGTTAGTGTCTCTTGTTTTGCCTCTTTATCTCTGTTCATTTGTTTCTTTTTTGCTTTTAACTTCATGTATTAACCCTTCTTTACACTCCCTCCATTTTATAATAATTCCCTGCTGTTTTGTTCTTTCGAGAGACAAAAAAAAATAAAAAAAAGTAAAACGAGAATACTGTAGTGTCTATTAGGAGAGACTGAGCTGCAGATTCATTGTTTCAGTGTGCTCAAATAAATGGCTGTAATAACTGTCTTTTATTAGTGTTATTGTTCTGAAGTCATGCTCCACTGATCTATATTTAATGTGGAGATACAGAGAGCAAGCCAAACGCACTGCAGTCGTTTTGTCAGTTAATGACATTTTGATCTTTGTACAGTATATTTCAAGAAATGCCTTCCCAGTGGAAAATTGGATGGTTCACAGGTTGCTCTTTCATAGATTAGTAGACTTTTTTTTCCTAAAAAAAAAAAAACATAGGCTGGTTAGATAGGTTTTGAAGCATGGATGCTGGTTTGAGCTGGTTTTAGTTTGAGGCTTGGAGACCAGCTAAAACCAGCTACTTCCAGCCTAAACCAGCTCATCATGTGCTCATCAGCATATGACCAGCATAAACCAGCACATGACCAGCTTAAACCAGCACATGACCAGCTCAAACCAGCATCCATGCTTCAAAACCGAACCTAACAAGCATATTCTGTTTTTTTTTTTTTTTTTTTTCAACAGGGAGATGTCCTTAAATTACCTGTACTGGACACAAACAAGTCAATTGAGAATACAAAGCTTTAAAGAGGTTCTATTATGCTTTTTCACTTTTTTGAATTTTAGTCAGTGTGTGGTGTGTATGTTTGTGCATAAAAAGGATCTACAAATCTCAAAGTCCACTCCAAGGAGAGATATTTAGTTTTAAAAAATCCCTTTTCAAGAACTACAACAAACGGCTCATTTGAACTACAAGCATTGTTTTCCTGATTTTATGATGTAATAAAATAAATCCCGCCTACAGAAATTTGAATGGTAGGGACGAGATGGGGGATTAGCTTGATTGTAGCGATGCAGCACGGAGAGCCGCTTCTAGGAGACTTGAACGATCTGCAACACTGCTGGTATAAACACCAGCAATGACTACAGTATCCGCCATCTCCTCCGGTGACGACATCAGCGCTGCGCGCCATAGACGCGTGCAGTATAGGGGCTCAAAACACATCTGGCGCAACTGGTATAATCGGAGGTACTGACTAGAGGGGCGATTATCTCTGGTTGCCGTGTCGGAGCGTAACACGCTAGAGACGTGTGCGGTGTGTGGTAAGAGATTTATTCATCATACAGTGTAGATAGCTTCACTTATAACGTGAGTGTTTTTTTTTTTTTAATGCATAAACTTGCACTAGACTAGGCTTGGTTAATCAATAATGTTATTTGATAGTTCTTTGCTCGTTTTCTGTAGCTGATTTTTGAATAATTAAGCAAATGTAAGTATTATAATTAGTAACTTACAATGTCTTTATTCAATTGTTGTCATGTTAAATGCAAATTAAGTCATATTATACTACGAGGCTGTTGAATGCTTGAATCTGATTGGCTGACGAATGTTCTGAAAGTGAGCATTATTTTCAGGGAAACGCACAGCGAACGTAGTAAAACAACATGATAAAACGAAAAAAAAATTATGTACGAAAAGCACACACTCTTTTTCTCCCACACTCTCTCTCTTACAGACATGAACATACTAATGTTGTTAGCGCTGCTGACGATTATCAATTTAAAAACTACATTACTTTTCTCACAAGCGAGGTAACAACGACGCGGTTCCTGAAGAAAATGAACTTTAAAGTTTTACTATAAGTAGAGACGCTGCTGCTGATCACGTTTGAGAAAAGCACAGACACACAGAGGTAATTCACGAGCTTAATCACTTTCTTTCTTTCGCTTTTCGTCTGCATAGTCTGCTATCAAGGGCTCAAGCACTGTTACTAGGTCTAAAATGACGTTTTGGAATTAGCAACGAAGGGGTTGGATGAGCTGCGCAAGAAATTAATCCTACTCACAATAGCATTGTAAGGACAAAAATGGATACTAGATGAGTAAATTTATGAACAAACTTTAAAGTTGTAAACTTAAAAAAAGCTGTGTCTTAAAGTTTAAAGCTGTTGACTATTTTCAGGCGTTGCGTAATATCATTGCGCAGCAAAGTTCCCTGATTATTACACCAGAATAAAAGTATAGTTCCTCTCCAAATCAGCCTATAAAATCTCAACTTTTCATTTTCTGTCGGCCTTACTACACATTGTAATGGTCTCACATACTCTTTGATCGCCCCTGGTGGCTGGGTGCAGTATAGGTCATAAACCCTACCCTCTCCATGTAATCTAATGGGACGTGAGGCAAAATAAATAATCAAATGACACTTATGGTTTCAAGAATTTGAGGTAGTTCTTATAATGCTGATTTATGTTAAAGTTTTTCTAGTAAGGAATTTGGACCTCCACCTCACGACACTATTGCGCTCCAAATGACGTAATTGCCCACAGTATGAGGATGCTTTGGCTTGACTTTTCTATAATGGAATGAATGGGAGACGCGTCGTCCATCTTTTTTACAGTCTATGATCTAATCAGATTCAATGATTTATGCTAAGCTATGCTAAAAGTGTTACCGGCAGAATGGATTCAAAAACAGTAAAACTCATCTGTTTAACTGTAGGGGAGTTGGAAAATGAGCCTATTTTCAAAAAAGTGGAGTGTTCCTTTAATACCAGCTGTGCTGCGGCTTGTTTCAGAAGCGCCCCAGAAGCGTCTCTCTGTGCTGCTTTGCTAAAGATACACACCCATGTCTCCTTTGATTAAAAATAATGCAATTTCAATTTTGAAGGGAAATGGAAAAGCAGCTACTGTTGAGATTACTAGTGTCCTTTTTCAGGAGAAACATTGGAGAAGTAAGAGAAAGTATGCTTGCTCTTAATTTAGCTTGCTTTTAATTTATGTTGTGGTATAAGAACAATTATAGTTACATTATATTACATATATTTATATATGAAAGATCTTGCATTACTTTACAGTGTACTTGTCATTAGTCTAACAAATAAGTACTAAGTAATATAAATCAACTACACGTTCTTAGAACAAGGGTTTGGTTTAGGGCTAGATGCATGTAATTACACATACTTTGTTGTTATTAGCAAGTACGTGTAACAAGATGTTGATTAAAAATGATTCGTTTGAAATCCAAGTTCAAAATTTGTCCAAAAGTAACCATTTTCATGTGCCAAATACGTCCAAAATTTGTCTTGGGCAAGTATATAAAAGAAACTTATTGACCAGATGGCCTGTAATTAATTAATCAAGCAGACTTTTTCAAATGTATTTATTTATTTATGAGCAAATCCAAGTCAAAGAGATTAAAATTTCTAAAGAAATAATTTTCTGAAACTTTTAGTGTAATCACTTTCCTGGTGTTGTGCTGACTAAACAAAGCTGAGGAACAAAGAATGAGCTCCCTAACAAGTGTAAACACTTTGGAAAAACATTGCTCTGTTTGTTTGAAGACCCCGACCAATCAAACAAAGCAACACTGGCTTAACCAATGGTGTGAGATTGGGGTGTTTCAATCTGTTTGACTGACCAATAGCAGGGAGTTTTTGAGAACATTGGTTGGTGAAAGAAAAATAAAAAAAAAATAAAAATATATATATATATATATATATATATATATATATTTTTTTTTTTTTTTTTTTGCATTAAAGGCATAGTTTACCCAAAACTTACTTTTTATCATTAATTACTCACCCTCATGTTGTTCCAAAGCTGTACGACCTTTGTTCATCTTCATAATACAAACCTGCATAGACAAGCATGCAACTGACACATTCAAGTCCCAGAAAGGTAGTAAGGACATCATTAAAATAGTCCATGTGACATCAGTGGTTCACTAATGGTTCACTTTTGTTCCACACATATTCTGTTTTAATGAATATTAATCTCTCCCATTTCCAATCTTTCTTTTTTCTCACACAACCACATGTACATGTCTTGAGTCCTGCTCCCTGTGGTGCTGGCAGCTCTGCTCTGAAGACACTTCCTGTCCCTTCACTCCATCTGCCACACACACACACACACACACACACACAAACACACACAACACCCCCAGAAGGGTCGTCCGTCACCACCTGTCAGATCCAGAGTCCCTTGCAGTCTTTCTCTTTGCCTGTCTCATGCCCTTCCTCTCTCTCCCTCACTCACTCACACACACTGTCTCTCTCTCTCTGGCGTGTCCCTCTTGACAATGTAATTCCGCTTTGTCAGTAAATGTCCACCTTTCTGCTCTCTTTTGTTGGAACTGTCCTTAAGTGTGTTGGATGCACTCTTGGAGGCACTATGTGTGTTTTTTGCTGCCTCAAGAGCACCAGTTTTCTTCTTGACAGCATGCCTGTCTTTGTAAAGTCAACATTTATTACCTAACATGCTTTCCTGCTTTTATGTGCACTATTTCAGTGCAAATTATTACAAAGAAAAATTTTCAGTTGTATTTTTTATATATATCTATAAAATGTGATAACTTTTTTGCTAAAGTTTTTAAGATTTCATCTCTTTCAACTTCTCTCCTCCAAATGTGTAAAAAATGCATCACTTTTTACAATATAATACAAAAGCTGTCACTGAGGCAGTACCAGTGGTATAAAAAGCTAGAAAAGAAAACACAAGATACACATGCTCAAAAGTATATATTTTTACGTTATTTGCCTCTAAATAGTACATATTGGTATCTTAATTTACATACTAGTATTTTTAAAAGTACATATTAGCAGCTAAGGTTTATCTATCACCTTTTGTTGGTGAATCATCTTACTGACTTGTTTGTTTGAGTTTAATGAACAAAATCAAGTCACTTCTTGTCCTTTTTATTTCTCATTCAATATACTGTTCAGCCCATCTCCGCCACTCAATAATAACTATATCGAGTTTATATCTTGCAATTCTGACTTTATAACGCAACTGAAATCAGTCAGAATTGTGAGATATAAACTCACTATTCTGTGAATATATCAAAATTAGACTATAACTTGCAGTTGCAAGTTTATATCTCACAATTCTGACTTATAACTCAAAACTGCAAGTTTATATAAATTCTGAGAAAATTTTTATCTCACAATTTGAATTTTATTTCTCGCATTTATGAGTTTATATCATGCAATTCTGACTTTGTAGCGGAATTGGGAGTTAAGTCAGATATAAACTCAAAGACATAGACTCAAAAATCAGACTATTGTTTTCTTAGAATTGTGACTTTATACCTTGCGATTGCAACTTTTTTATCAGAATTGCAAATTTGCACATTTATAAAGTCCAATTTTGAGGGGAAAAAAGAATAGAATAGATTTTTTTTTAGAATAGCGAGTTTATATCTTGTAATTCTGACTTTATAATGCATTTGGGAGTTAAGTCAGAATTGTGAGAGATAAACTTGCTATTCTGAGGACATATCCGTTTATTTTTCCCTCAAAACTGGACTCAAAACTTTATAATTTGCGATTGTGAGTTTATATTTCACAATTCTGACTTTATTTCTCGCAATTGCCAGTTTATGTCAATTCTGAGCAGTGTTGCCAAGTCTGCGGTTTTCCTGCAGAATCGGGCTACTTTCATACTATTGCCGCAGGTTGTTTTCACATGTCCGTGGGTTGAAGCAACCCCAATAAAGTAATATTTAGACCCTGGATGGCTAACTTTAACAGACGAACCCCACTACAAAACCTGTATTTAACCGTCTGGAATATATACTGGGGGATCCCCTTAAAATGCAATTGGGCTAGTTTTGAGCAGCAATTGGGCGGGTTTTGTTGTGAAAACATGGCAACCCTGGGCAACCCCAATTCCCCCTCAAATTGGACTTTATAAAGGCAAAAACTCGCAATTCTGAGACAAAAAAAACAACAACTCCCAATTGCGTTATAAAGTCAGAATTGCATGATATAAAGTCCGAATTGTGAGATAAATTTCTCTATTTTGACTTTTTCTTTCTCGCAATTATGACTTTTGTAAAATATAAACTCACAATTGCTAATTATAAAGACAGATATGTTCTCAGAATAACCTGTTTATATATTTCAATTTATAATGCAACTGAGAGTTCAGTCAGACCCCCCCCCCCCCTTAAAATTTGACTTTCTAACACGCAATGTGAGTGTATATCACACAATTCTGACTTAATTTCTCGTAATTGTGAGTTTATATGCACGCAGTTCTGACTTTATTTTTCACATTTGTGAGTATATATCCACGCAGTTCTGAGAAAAAAGTCAGAATTTTTGTATCTCACATTTCTGACTTTACTTGCAATTTTAGTTTATATATCATAATTCTGAGACAAAAAGTCAGAATACTGTGTTTGTATCTTTATTTCTTGCATTTGTGAGTTGCATGTGTTTATATCCATGTAAAAGTCAGAATTGTGAGTTTATACCTCACATTTCTAATTTTATAACTCACAATTGCAAGTTTCTAATAATTCTAATTATTAAAATTCAGAGAGAAGAAGTCACAATTTTTCTGCAAACAAGTGAATTATGTTGTTAAACTGGTGAAGATGAGTCAGACATCATTACAATTCCTGAAATCAATCCACATCTAAAAATATATACACATTAGCTTTGACCTATATATATATATATATATATATAATAAGGCATTGGATATATTCATGTTGTAATACAGTCAGCTTTACATCAGGTCTTAATAATTCAGTCACTCAGGCAGTCGTGATGCATCGTGGGTCGTCTTGGCATTAGGTAACTTCCTTTTATAGCTTTTTTTTCCATTTCCTTATGATTTCAGTGCTTTCCTTCTGATTTCTGTGGTAGGATCATAAACAAACATAAATAATACATAAAACATAAATAAAACAAAAAAAAATACATAAACATCTGCTTATGTAACATACAATTTTTCAACTGCTTTTATTTATTTTTACATTTTCTGTTTCTTGACAATTTTAATGGAAGTTGAATTAAAAATGTACCATGAATTTTGATTTGAGATACAGTATATTTATCATATGGGTTAAAACAGTCGTATTTTATAAAGGGCACAGTGTTTTAGCAAAAGGTTCTAAGTAATCTGTGACTGAAATAGTTTTAAACTTATAATACACATTCCTGGCTTCCTCCATCGCACTTGTACGGACAGCATGATGCCTCCCCCGTTGCGGTGCGGTTGCTTAGCGACCTCAGAGCACATGAAGTATATGTTATATGCTATTTTAAGGCACTGTACAAAAGTTCACTTTGGTAAGTGTTCAGCTTCTCTCTACACTCACCTTAGATTATTATGTGCTGTCAGACTGTAATTAGATTGAAGATCAATTACGGCAGGTGAATTACTTTTGATAATTCTATGGGAGTGTGTGAGAGAGCGAGTGTGTGTGTGGGCAGTTGATGAATAGGACATTTTCAGGTCATCTTGTTAGGTGTATTATTACTGTGACCCCAGGCTGGTGCATTTAGATTTGCATTTTGATTGTCACTATATAATAGCACTGAAATATTCAAGAGCAGACGCTGAGAGTTCAGTTTTAAGTCGTCCAAAGGGAGTTGAGCGGCGACATGCACAACAATCAACACACTTCAGTTATTCATGAGAGACCTGCAAAATATAACAGCACAGATGTTAAAAGGCTACTAAAAATGTTTGAAAGAAACTGTATGCAATATCTGCCAAATGTTTATCTTCATAATCTTTAGTCAAAATCTGAAAATGTGCGTTCCTTTTCTGATGACGTCAATTTCACAGCTTGGGTTGAAGATCCTTAAAGGATTAGTTCACTCCAGAATTAAATAAAAAAAATTGAGATAATTTACTCACCTCCATGTCATCCAAGATGTTCATGTCTTTCTTTCTTCAGTCAAAAAGAAATTAAGGTTTTGAGAAAAACATTCCAGGATTTTTCTCCATATAATGGACTTCAATGGGAATCAATGGGTTAAAGTTCCAAATTGAAGTTTCAATGCAGCTTCAAATGGCTCTACAGGATCCCAGCCAAGGATATACTTTTTAACCACAAATGCTAGTCTTGGACTGGCTTGACTTCACAGATTACTTAATCACATTGGAAATGTCAACGTGGTTAGTTCTTCGTCTATGCACTTTGGTAAAAGGTAGGTAGGGCGAAATTCTCCGTTTCTCCTCCAACTTCAAAATAATGTTGTTTTAAAATGTTTAAAACATTGTTTTACTTTTTTTATTTGATGGTGAGAATGTGCACTAAAATAAAGCCACATTCTCTGTTCTTTCTTATTCTATATTTTGTTGAACTCAGAAATGTCACAGCAGACCTGTCACTGGGGCGGTACCCTTTCAAAAGGTAATAAATTGCACCATTTCAGTACTAAAATGTACCACCAAGTACTGTAATATACTTTCGAAATAATAATGTACCCTCAAGGGATAAATATGCTACAAATGTGTACGTTTTGAAAAGGTACCACCCCAGTGACAGCTTTTTTTTTTTTTTTTCTGAGAGCGTATTGAAGTTGTTCACAACTTGTGGTTCTTATGGACTTATGGCTTTCTGACCCTGTATAGACAGCAACACAACTGACACATTCAAGGCCTAGAAACACAGTAAGGACATCGATAAAATAGTCCATGTAATGTGGCATTACTATAATTGAGTTTACTGAAGCAGTTTTCATCTGAGTAGGCTCTTTCTCAGCCTTAGGACCTGCAAAGCTGCGCATTGCGTTGTGTTCTTCTACTGAGGTAAATTCTGGCTTATTCCTATATTGATGAATGTTCACGCTTGTTTATGGAGATGATGTGGGTGTTTACCTACATGTCCGTGCGTCTCACGTGGATGTTTAAAGGTCCACTGAAGTGCCTTGAGACCACTGAAGTGATAGAGACCAAGACGGCAGAGAGCGCACCCTGTTTATTTTCTTGATTTTACAAAAGTACATTGTTCTGTTGTTATGACTTTACGCAAAGAAAAGTAGAGCCTTTGCAGTTTCAAACGATTCTTTATTCTTATCTGTGGGATGTTTTTCATGTCAGCAGGTTGACGCAACCCCAATAATGTGATATTTACCTCCTGGAAGGTTTCTCTCACATTGTCCCACGGCAACATTAAAATAGTGTAGATTAGTGTACAATGTTTTTTTAATTTAACATATTCATTATTTGGGGCATCCAAGCTATTTTTTTTTTTCAATAACACTACTTAATAATAATACTTTCCCTGTTAATTAGTTAATGTTATGATGATGTAACTCAGTTACTATTTGTAAGAAGTAACTAGTAGCTATAACTAATTGTTTTTTTGTTTTTTGTTTTTTTTAAGTAACGTGCCTAACACTGTTCTTAGCGCACTACACTGCGTTATGCACTGTTGCACTGCTTATGCTACAAAAAGGCAAAACATTGCAGTGTATAGTAAAATAAAGTTTTTTTGTGGTGGATAGAAATCCAGTATGAGTGTGTTTGTTTATTTAGTGTATTCCTTCAGTTTCAAAACTGGACGTTTTAACATAATTTACTGTTTGTTCGTTTTTGTCATTGTCCTTCTGTGTTTGTTGACAGTTTTCAAAGAGGGGTGATTCTCCTCTCATTACAGTTATAAATATATATGACAATTCAACAGGCATGGCCTTCGGTACATCTCATTTTTGCATCTTTTCAAATAACATGTTTGCGCATGTTTAGACCGTGTTTGAATAACATGTTTATTCGGTGGCTCTGAGTGGGTGGCTGTGCGTTGTGAGAGTAACAAGGTCAACAGAAGACTTCTGTATTGTTTCCCTTGCTGTTCAAATCATTTCCTAACTATGTTAACTGGAGAGCTAGCAACAACCCTATTTAAAATAGAAAATGTGTAATTGTAACCCAAAAAGACCTTCCTGATGTTGTTTTTTTTTTCACTCTGTGATGATTGTCGAGGCAACGATTATGAAATGATCAATAAGAGATATTATTGGCTGACCCAGTTGGGGCCACACTGGCAGCAGATGGTGGCATTTTCATTTAAATGAAACATAACACAGCAATGCGTAACATTGCCAATTATCTTAAGCACATAATAACCAGTAGGTGCATTAATACACCTCTGACTGATTTTTTTACAATCTCATCCTGTTGCACAGTATGTAGTATTTAATATTTTGGTTAGAATGAGGATAGATAGATAGATAGATAGATAGATAGATGCATCTTCTTTGCAAGGATTGAAAGGATCTGCTTTGATTTCTCCTGTTCATGACCATTTCATTTTTCTACTCTTCATAGTTTCTGTCTCTTTCTCCCAGCATCCTTTGTTGGCACCCAAATCCCTGTGCGGGTGGTACTGGCATTTTCTCTGCAGATCCAGTCGGCTTACCTTCCATTCGCACGGAGGGACCGCAGAAACGAATCGCATCATATCTCAAAGCCCCCGAGGCGGAAACAGACTCTCTTCTCATGCTTGTGCAGCATTCACCACCTATTTACCATACTAAAACCTGTCCACACATGCCAACGCGCCACTCACCGGCTCCAATGTCCCAAAACGCTGCCTGGAAAGGAAAGTCATTTATTATTATTGATGTCAAAAAAGTGTGTGCGCGTCTCATTTTGGAGGAAGCAGTAAGACACTGGGCGAAACGGGTCCGGGCCACAGGGATTAAGGCAAAGTAGATTAAGCAAACCCTGCCATATTCCAACTCAGCCATGAGCAAAAGGTCTATTCACGGAGCAAGCAACATCTGCAGAGGCTTAGGGATGCATGGAAACCGGCGGAAACAGAAAGAGAGAGAGAGAGACGGAGATGTTGTGGGAAGTCTATCAGAGAGAGCCGCTGAATGAGAGGCAGAGAAAGAGACCGATAGATTCACAAATGGGTTACGGGGAAAGTGTGGCTGCCGGGATTAAGGAGCGTGTTTAGTAAGCAGTCGCTCTGGGTTCCGATGTTCAGTCGTTAATCCTGTTATGCTTCCTTCTTTTCCTTCGATGACGTCGTTTCAGTCAATACCGGTCCTGATGAACTTGCCAATGATGTTTGATTTCTAGTTAAGCAAGCCAGCCCATTATTGTCAGGCCTAAATTGGATCTCGGCTGATCCAACGGGCTATTTAATTTGAAGTCACTCTCTCTCTCTAGTGCTTTTGAAAAACAAAATGGATGTAGAGCATGTTTGGGAGGGATGATCCCAATTTAGTATTCTGTAATTTTGATGGGTCTATTTAACTCGTACTGACGTAATTAGGCCGTGTGTTACAGATGGAGAGGAAATTAGATTTGCGCTGCAAAGCTGGGAGATTTCTCACAAAAAAAAAAAAACAGCTAGTACAACCTATTACGATAAACTGGATTTCACATAACTTTTATGGAATTGAACACACTGTAAAAATGTGTCTTATATAGTAAATAGTAAACTAAGCATTTTTTCCCCTCGATTCCCTAAGTAATGCACGTCAGTGCAGGTTTCTTTTACCTTATACACAGTTTTTATTCCCAACATGGACTGTGGAAGATGTGTAATGAACAACAATTTGCTAGTTTAATTAACATTTTTGTTGTTAATTTTATTGCCACATTAAAGGGATAGCTCACCCAAAAAGGAAAATTATGTCATTAATTACTTACCCTCATGTCGTTCCAAACCTTTGTTCATCCTTGGAACTCATATTAAGATATTTTTGATGAAATCCGAAAGCTTTCTGACCCAGCAAAGACCACAACGCAACTGACACGTTCAAGGCTCAAAAAGGTAGTAAGTACATTGCTAAAATAGTCCATGTGACATCAGTGGTTCAACATTTATTTTATGAAGCTACGAGATCACATGTTGCATGGACTATTTATTGATGTTCTTACCACCTTTCTAGTGTTGGGTACCGAAACCCAGTGCCAATACTGTATGTACCGGATCGAATCAGAATGCAAATTTCGTTGCCTCATTTCGGTGCCACTTAAATGTCTGATGAACTGTCGATTTAAATATTGTCTTCTTTTGTTATGACACAGATGTAAGAAGCATTGATTCATCAACATGCATGATCGCTAATTAAATTTAAATACTGCATTCATGTGGTGTCAGAATTACCGGAAAAATTACTTCCTGAATGAGAAAACTCACATGAACGTCGGAAATGTCTTTGTAGTTACTGTCCATTTTCACATTTCGAATTAAAAGCACAAATCGTTGGGAAAACTATAGTTACGCTTGCTCTGACTGCAGCAGTTGGTCTGCCGTTAGCTTAGCTAACTTAGCTACATTCAGAGGTGTAATTTTCACTGGGGACAGGGGGGACATCCCCCCACTTCTCAAAATCCTGTTTATGCCCAAATTCGTTTGTTAAATTAATGTCTTGTATTGTAGAATGTACGCACGGCAGAGCACCGCCAAGAGTTTTGTGCAATTGTTAAAACAAAACCAAAAGTAATACCCTGCGTTTAGAGAGAGACTTACCAATGCATGCAAATTAGGCTACATAACATATCTTGACTGTTATTAGTATGTAGACTATAATAGGCTGTGTAGTTGTCTATAGCTCTGTATCCGGTCTCTATTTGCACTTTGAATATTGAATAATCTCGACCTCATCGTTTTTGTGAACTTGTGTCTTGAATTAGCCTAAATGTCAGCGTTAATGATAATCAGACAACAAAAGATGAGGAGAAAGTCCTGTGCTTTACAGAATATAATTTTATAAAAATGTATGTAGTGAAAATTGTGCATTCACATCTATGCAACCAATAAATAAATTACTACTAGAGCACAAAATTGCTTACAAGAGCAAATAATTCTGAATAAATAATAATAACAAATAATTTGATCTAGCCCCTTGATTCTGCTCTCAAAATGCACCACATGTTGCATTTCAATTTGAAATATGGGGCATACACCCTGAACCCAATGTGCACCCACTACAGTCTCAGAAAATCCTGTGATATTCAAGATATTCATGTGTCATCCACCATTTTGTGGCTTTTTTAAAAGTATCGGTTCAAGCACCGCTTTAGCACCGGTCCCATTTTAAAAGTATTGATTTGGCACCAGTATCGAAAAAAACCCAGACGATACCCGTGGTCTTACAGGTTTGGAATGACATGAGGATGAATGATTAATGACATAATGACATAATTTTCATTTTTGGGTAAACTATCCTCTTCATTTTTTGAATTGTAATGTCAGAATTACACCGGCTATTTGACTTTGGAGTTGTTTTTTACCTCAAGTCTTGATGTCTGAATGTGGCATTTTAAAGTAATTTATGACAGAGGTATTTTTTATTTGTCAATTGAGTGTTCTTTTGATGGAATTTTCTGTTACTTAGTCTAAATTGCTAAATGGGGTAGATTTAAAGTCATGGCAAGCTGACATTTTTAGTTCAGTCAAGACATTTACTTTAATTTACTAAGTGCATGTCAAGAAGCAATGTAAAATTGTTGCCTTCAAGTTCTATGGAACCTTACTGTGTAAATCTCACTCAGGTTTGCTTAATTGTTTGTTATTTCCAGTCAGTGGCATAGCACAAAGCATCATAAACAGGGGTCATGGAAGATGGATATACTGGCATGCTTGAGGTAACCTTTTTTGAGTTTACAAAATTTCAGTACTTGTTACAACTGTAGTAAACAAAACATAGGCTATATGTACCTTTAAAGACCTAATGAAATAGCTTGATTATTTTTTGTTGTAAGAGTAATATATGACTAATTGTTGTGGGATGAAGGTGGATACGGACATATCAAAATGTCTTCACTCAAAATGTCTTCACTCATTTTGCAACTACTTTTTGATTTTATGGTGTTATTCGCTGATTTCCTTCCTATACCTTCACAATGTTTGTATCTACCTGACTCCAAATAGCAAGTCTAGAGAGTTTAAGAGAATCTCAAACATTGCAAAAGGTATGGTTAAATATTTTAAACATGTAGTAACATGCTTGGCTGAATATATGTGTCTCAGGAGCAAAAGTTCAGTCGAATCTTTAGTTGAGTGTCATTCAATATTTTTTTGTTTTTAAAGGAAGATATTGACAGATGCCTGTAAAGTTTCTTGTATGATATATTTTTCCACTTCAGTGAAGCAGAATTCTGAAAGTGCTACAGGGACTTTGGGGCATTATCTTGCATCACTTTTTTCCCACCAAGTTTGACCTACAAAATGCATTTTTTCCATGTTTTATTTGGATAATTTGTACAATGTACATTCCCTCAGGTGCTCGGACTCTCCTATAGTGCTTAAATCCTCTGGTTCTTACTAAAATGTTTTGTATGTTTTAAACGTTTGCTAAATCACTATCCAGAACATTCTCTTTTACTGTTCCTGGCTGGTGGAACGATCTTCCTACCCCTATCCGGAATGCTGATTCCCTGACAAGCTTCAAGCGACAGCTTAAAACTCATCTCTTTCAACTCTATTTGCTGTTACCATAAAAAAAAAAAAATAAAATAAAAATAATCTCTTTATTCCTTCCCTTTCTAGCTTGTACTTGTCTGAAGCACCACTTGAAATCTGGTATTATAGCACTGCCTGTGTCTGTTTGTCTCCTTAAGAAGAATCGCTCTATGTTCTCCCAACTGTATGTCGCTTTGGACAAAAGCGTCTGCCAAATGCCTAAATGTAAATGTAAATGTAAATAAATGAGACAAAAAACAACCACAGGGTAAAAGAAATGCATCTTTTTAACTTGCTTCTCAAATGTAGCTGGATTTTGGAGAAACCTAAAGGATTGATTTAAAGGCCTTGATACTCCTGGCGAAATTCTTCCCTCAGAATATTGAGAAAGGAGCAACAGTATAAGTCTACCCACAACAAAACTGCGATGAAAAAGGAGCAGTCAAGAAAACATCTGTCGTTGTAGAATTTGAATTATGACTGCAACAGCATGTTCAATTAAACAGATCTCCAATGATTTTACTCTTATTTGACCTCAATGGACTGAGCAAAGACATAAACGTAAAGTTTGTTTCAAATTAACTTCATACTAGACTGATTATCCAGCCCGATCTCATGGCATTTCGTACATATTTTACGAGGTGGCTAATTTGTATGTCCTCACTCATACTAATTCATACGTTTTTGGCTAAATCGTATGTATTTTATGAGTTCCCAGGCTACATATTTTACGAGGTGGCTAATTTGTACGACCTCACTCGTACTAATTCATAAGTTTTTGGCTACATCGCATGTATTTTACAAGTTCCCAGTTCGTATGAATTCATACGAATGCCCTTCACCTAACCCCACCCCTAAACCAGTCACTGAGGTCTAGGCAAATCGTACAAAATCGTACGAGTGTAGTCGTATGAATTTGTACAATTTAGCCACATCGTTAAATATGTACAAATTGCCGTGAGATAGCATTGGATTATTGGCCTGGATGATTATCTGCACTGATATTATGCATTTTTAAGGTTATCTGTATCAGTCATTTTCATAAACGATTTGCAGATAAAATAATTGAAAAGTATTTAAAGAAATTTTGACATTAATTAAAATTTTTATACCATAAACATCGGTTCAAAATATCGGTAATCTGTCTACTTGATCTGTAATAATTGGTATCAGAATCAGCCCTAAAAAACACATATCAGTCGACCACTACTTCAAACTATTTAACTTTGACCAGAATTTGGTGGAAATGACACCATACCTCTTTGTTCTTCTATTTCACTTGAAATATATCAGGACCTTAATGTAATCTGTCTCTTGCTGACTGTTTATGTACAATGATTTCACTGCTTGGATGTTCCAGCCTTGCCTTGGCCAGTTTCAAGGCTCTTCTCTCATGATGTACCTTTTTATCACAAATGTATTTATTCATTTATTTATTTTAATCAAAGCGCGAACTGCTGTTTTTCTTCTGGATCAATAGTTTGTTAAACCACAGTGCATTTTAGGATTTATATCGGGAATTTATTAAAGCCAAATTATATGGACCTTACAATGTCTGTGAGGTCACATGAAAAATAGCAAACTCTAGGTTTTTGTGGTGTCTACACTGTAAAAAAAACAAAAAAACACAATTTGTTGAGACAACTTAAAATAATTTGTTACCCTACTGCCTTAAAATTTAGATATTTGAGTTGACTAAACTAAAAATGTGTTTGTTAAACTTAACAGTGTAAGTGGGCAGTTCTAAGCTCTAATGTGGACCAGACTTTATGGTGATAGTCAAAACTTCAACTATGCAATATTTTCTGTTTCCATCATTCTTTGGTTGTGGATGTTCTTTGGAATCTTCTAGGTTCCTGCAAACTCAAGAAAGTAAGCATCTTTAACATGGACTTGAGGAAGGCTTGAGTCCACCTGTAGCAGCAAGCTCAGCTTCTTGTGTTTAATTGCCGTTTATCTTTCAGAAACGTTGAATGTAATCTGACTGCTTCACGAAACTAATTAATCTCCGAAGTTAACTGTCCTGATTATTTCCCATTATTTGGCATTATGGAGTAATTTGAATTAATTTGCATTTTTATTACATTCATTAAAAAGAATAAAAATACAAGGAGATCAGACATTGATTAATGATTTAATGCAGAATAAGCCATAAATATAATCCTAAAAACAGTTGAGCTAAATGCCATGCATTACATACAGAATCAATTAATAATATGCATATGTAGTTGACACAAAATTTTGATGTTAAAATACAAAGAAAAATAATTTAAAAGATTAAAATTGATAGACTTTACACCATTTTTTATCATCTCATAGTTTTTCCACAGTTCGCTTAATTTATCAAATTCTTGCATGATTTAAAAAAAAAATAATAAAATGTTTTAAAGTATAGTGTTACACTGAAGGGCACCGCAAACCATTTGTATTGAATTAAAAGTGACAGTTTACCCAAGAATGCTTTTACGAACGATTACACTGAAATTTGTTCCGCTTGTGTTTCATGAAAGAGGCCCAATATGAGTGTCTCAATGGCTTTCACTGATTAATGTTTAAAGCATATAGAGTAATTTAGTAGCCATTGTCTAGTGATTACATTACACGGACATTGTAGTTGTCCAGCGGGAAGATACGGACACAAAACAGATGTACTATATTAAGAGGCTCTTATGGCTTTATCAATCCTAACGCGTCTAATTCCCCGTGCCATTAAAATCACACTCATCATCTGCCAAATCTAGAGACAAATGTTCTGTCCTCTATCTCTCTTTCATTAGGATTATCCGGCTCCTTTTTTCCTAGATATCAGGCAGGCCCCCAACCCCCTTCTGTGCTCTTAAGTGTGATGGCATTTGGGAGATGACAAACCGACACACAGGCGGTTAATTCCTCTGCAACGCCAGGTCGTTCCCAAAGCGCCGCGCCGTCACAGTGTTTATATGAGAAGAATTCCTCACCCCCTCCCAGCGACCATATCATAACCACAGGGAGCGCGAAGCATCAGCCGGTTGTTAAAGTGAGTGATGTGAGCTCTTAAGACGATAGCTTTGTCTGCGAGACACCCGCGTCTGATGCTGTTCGAGTTATGGAGGTGTTAGAGGCTGGTGGATGAATTATGACAGCCTATCAGACGTGCATAAAGACACAATCTGTTCCTATGCCAGCCTTTTACACGCTGAAGTAGAGCACCGAGTCTGGTGATTTATATAAGCATTTATTCACAATTAGAAAATATGATCACATCAGCGCAAAGCTGATCGGTCTTCATTCGCACTGGGACTTGTCTGTGCGTGTTTGAGAAAGCATATTTCTCTGAATATGAACACAGTGGCTGTGTTCGCAGTGGCATCCTAACATACTCTTTTTACAACATATCCTAACTAGGCCTGATGTGACAAGCAATTTTTCTGTCCACATTGAATGCAAAACTACTGTGCAACATGAAACACTCACAAGCAATCAAGAAATACTTGATGTTTAATATACAGCTATGTGAAGAGAGAGTTTTAACCAAAGTTATTTCACAGTGGGCAGAGCTACCCCTGCCTTAAAGGGATAGTTCACTTTAAAATTAAATTTTGATATGTTTTAGCTTACCCCAAGGGTATCCAAGATGTAGGTGTCTTTGTTTCCGCAGTAGTTTCAATTTTGATATTTTTAGGTCCAACCGTTCTTGTCTGTCAGTCATATAATGCATGCCTATGGTCACCTCACAAAAGAAAACGCACAGATTCAAATTAAACAGTCCAAATTAAACAATTCCCCACCGTAAGTACACATTAATGAGTGGTTTGTGTGAGAAAACGAACAGTATTTATATCGTTTTTACCTCTTGTAAACAATCACGTCCAAGTTGAAGGGGGCGCGCTGTCTGGTGTGTGAGCGCGTTCTGGCTTATTGATGCGCCGGCGCTACTCCCGGAAAGCGCTGGACGTGATCCATTGCGCGAGCACAAGTAATTCTTTTCTTTTTTAAACATCCCTAAACATACCTTTTTTTAACCATTTCTTGTTTAAACATCCTGGATAAGCACAAGTAAGTACCATTTCTGTTAGCCGTCTTACCTACAATCTCTGTTCTGTGTAAACAATGAGTGACGTTCACGCGCGAGAGATCACTTCCAGAGCTTTCCGAGAGTAGCGCCGGCGCGTTCACACACCAGGAAGCGTGCGCACTTCAACTTGGACGTGGTTATTTACAAAAGGTAAAAAATGCCATAAATACTGTTCGTTTTCTCACACAAACTGCTCGTTTCGTGTCTTAGGTCATTAATGTTTACTTACGGTGGGGAATTGTTTAATTTGGACTGTTTAATGTGAATCTGTGCATTTTCTTTGAGGTGACCATAGGCATGCATTATATGACTGACAGACAAGAACGGTTGGACCTAAAAATATCAAAATTGAAACTACTGTGGAAACAAAGACACCTACATCTTGGATGCCCTTGGGGTAAGCTAAAACATATCAAAATTAAATTTCAAAGTGAACTATCCCTTTAAAGGTATAGCTCACCCAAAAAACGAAAAATATGTCATAAATTACTCACCCTCATGTCGTTCCAAACCTGCAAGACCGTTGTTCATCTTCAGAACACAAATTAAGATATTTGTTGATGACATCCAAGAGCTTTCTGACTTTGCATAAACGGTAACACAACTGACAAATTCAAGGCCCTGAAAGGTATTAACTGTTAAAATAGTCCATGTGACATCAGTGGTTCAACCGTAATTTTATGAAGCTATGGGAATAGTTTTTGTGCGCAGAGAAAACTAAATTACGGCTTAATTTTATATAACAGCAACAATTTATCTTCCCATCAGTCTTGTTTACAAGCAGAGGAAGACATTTATAGGCGTTGTGGTACGCACTGAAGACTGACATGAAAGAGAAAAAAATTGTTGAATAAAGTCATTATTTTATTTTTATTTTTCTTTGTGCACAAGGAGTATTCTTGTAGTTTCCTAAAATTAGGTTGTACCAATAATGTCACATGGACTATTTTAACGATGTACTTACTACCTTTCTGGGCCTTGAACGTGGTAGTTGCGTTGTTGTCTAAGTTCTTGGCTGAAAAAATAACTCAAGAAAAATATGTGTGTTCCCGAAGATGAAGTCTAACAGGTTTGAAATGAGTGAACTTAGTGAATAGTTATGCTTTGCAAAACTTTTACAAAGGAGTTTTAAATGCTAATAGAGCGATACTGTCACGAGTGCGGTCTCTGTGGCTTCCTCCGATCGCCGTCAGCGGGAACCATCCCCGGACTTTTAACGAACTTCATTACCCATAACCTCGTACCTGGGACTCCCTTCCGGTTCCGGGTCGCTTCCCGCCAGCGGGCTTCCCTCCGGCTTAAAAAGGGACGCCGGATTGACTTCTGGATTGTTATTTCTGTTATCGACTCGGATTGTTTGACTCTCATGTGACGATTTCTGCCAGCCCTTGTGACCCCTCGCCTGCCTATTCGGACTGCTCTTAGGATTGCTAGTTGCCCCGACCTCTTTGCCTGGACTTGACCATTCTCTGTCTTATCTCTGTCACACCTGATTGCCGTTGTCGACCCCTGCCAGTCTAACCTTGATTATTGTCTGTGAAATAAACCATTTGCAAATGGATCCACCGACTTCTGATATGCCATCACAGATACAGAACATATAAATATTTATTTCAAGGCAAAAAAAAAAAAAAAAAAAAAACTGTACACTTGTTATAAAATGTAAAATAAACCTCTGCAGTGTCATAGAAAAATAAGTCTCTGTACACCTCCAGAAAACTGGAGCTTAGCAGTAACATAATTCTAAGCCTCTGCAATTTGATTTTTTTATTTTTATTTTTTTTTCATTTGTTGAATATATTTGTTTTTCTATTTTAGCTAATTGTGAGTCTTCAGTTTGAAATGTAGAATTGATTTTACATTTTTCACACTTGGCACTTGGCACAATTTTCACTCAACCTTAGTACACCAAAATATTTGCTTATTTTCTTTTTGTTGTGTTTTGTTTTGTTTTGTTTTGTTGCCATATTTATTTTGTTGTATATATATATATATATATATATATATATATGTGTGTGTGTGTGTGTGTGTGTATGTATGTATGTATGTATGTGTATATATATGTATGTGTGTGTATGTGGGTGTGTGTTCTGTGTTACTCTGTGTTGTGTTCTCTTTAGAAGATAACTGAGCCTTTATTAAAAGTCTTCACTTTAGATGAGCTCACAAAAACAGTTAACTGTCAACTACTAAATGTTTTATAACTACCTGAATTAATCATGAATTATAGTTGGAATATGTATTAATAAAACATTTATTAACACACTATTACTTTATTTCTAAATAATATGTGTAAATGTACATTTAAAACGTTCATTAATCATTTACTTACACTTTCTAGATGATCGTATGAACCACTGATGACAACTAAATAACTGGTTTGTAAATAATGTAATACTTAATTTAGAAATGATAAATTGACTATTAATAATGTATGAAAATACAATTATTAAACACATTATAGTAATGCAAGAACAAAGCCTTTATAACAAAACAAAGAATTTCTCTTTACTAATGCTTAACTAATGGTTTATAGTTTGTAGTTATTATAAAGTGTTACCTGATGTTATAATGTGCGCCGTTAATAATTTACGGTAACATTATGCTACTTTTAGCCATGCCCTGCAGTTAGTTCACCCTCTGCCTATGCTTCTAGAGACTGCAGAGTGATACATGACAGTGAAAAATGACTTGAAATAATCCTGAAAGTATGTTAAGATAAATGTTAAAACCTGCCCCCTAAAATCACAAGTGGGCCTGGCTCCCACCAGAACCGCCTCTGGTGATATGGATTGTTTTCTCATTCACTTTTTTTTTTTTTTTTTTTTTTTTTTTTGAAGTAGAAGCACTGCATGCCTTGCCTCCTTGGTGGAAAGATCCCTGAAATAGATATAAATATATAATACATAATATATCTGTATGTATTTAATATTTGCTGATAAACTGGAATAATTAAATGAAAGCAATATTATCAGCCAGAATTTGTAATCTCTTTCTTGACTGCCAAAGAAAGTAATTATTTGTAATAAATTGATTAAATACTAAAAATCTAAATTACACACATTTGCATTTAAAATGCAAAATTTGCATATTTATCTCTGAGATGACCTTTTGAAGCAGTTCTTAATTACACGTGCAATGTATTGAGGTCATGTGACGTGACAATGCAGCACACTACTGCATAGTGCTTATTGTTTTATTAATTAACAAATACTAGTGTATACTAATTAGTTTTCAATAAGTAGTACGCTAAAATTTCATGAACATAGCCAACTCTGATTGTGTGATTCATCATTGCTCTAAATCAGTAGTTAAGTGTCACAAGGTGAACCTCAGAGAACAGATCTCTAACATTTGATCATTACGGAGAATCACCTCCAATAATCTAGACAGACAGAGATCATTAAAGCCTGATTATACTGCTAACACCTGACAGAGCGAAGGAAAGAGAAGAGAACATGGGGTGGAAATCTTGAGGATGAGAATGATTTTGGTTTTCAGATTTCACTTCATAGTTTTGATTACTTAATGATTTCATTGATGATCCTATAAGTAATTGGTTCTAACTATGCATTATCTATTTATGTTATGTATCTAGTTAACATTTTTCCTCTCCCAAAAGCCATACATAATCACAGCATGGGAATCTTGTAAAATAGAAGTGTTATCTCATTCAATCTGGTAGAACTGGCTCATTAGAGTCATAATGACCCATAAATCTCACTACATGTTGTTAGATTTCAAAAGTCCAAAGGGAAAGGCATTTTAATGGAGCCAAAAGAGTGAAACAGGGTTGGTTAAGATACAGTGAGGAAAGAAAGATGACGATGAAGATGACGATTTCTATCAGAATGCAAGATAGAAAGCGATCAGAGAGTGAAAGTGTGAGGGGGAACAGTTTTATTGTGTAGCAGTAATGTGATCAGAATCTTCACAGCTGACATACACTCTCACCCCTTAGAAAGATGAACCATGATGAAAACCACTGTTTTCTGAAGGTCAAACAATCATTAAAGTCAACAAGAAATCAAAAGTGACTATTTACCTTTTTATAACAAATTCCTTTCTAAAATGCCCATTTCAGTCAAAGTCTAAGGCAATCCCACAATGTACTGCGATAAGCTCAATGTAATAACTAAATAAGTTAAGATAGCAGATGAAGCCATTGATTTGAACTATTTAATTTATTAAAACTCATTCAGACACTGACGCCAATGGTCCATTCAGTGAAATCACTGTTCAAAATCTGCATTTTTTCAAAGTGCCACACATTCTGAAGTAAACAAAATGCTAGCTAATTTGGCTAGCTAGCTAACCTAGCTATTTCAGTTGAGGTACTGCGTCAGAAAAACGCATATGAAAAAGAGCATCTGTGTGATGAACGACACATTATTGCTTATAAAAGTAATAATTTAATCAAACTTACTTTTTACTTTTATGACATTCTGAAATCCACACTAAACAAATTTTCTAGAACCTCAGTGCTAGTCTGGTTCATGACTGTCAGTGTGAGTGTATGGAAAGACAAAAATAATTTGACACGGCTCTGTTTGACCGTTAATGCCGTTAGTTCTGCTTCTCACTAGACCTGAGATCAAATTAGCTGGAGAGGCCAAAAACAACACACCTTTACCCTGCCACAGCTGCGACCATACGGACACACACACATACAAACACGTTTTACATGCTGGGTTCTTGATAAAGTCAGTTTCAAGTTTATAAATATAGCACGTCTCACACTGCACATGGTTTTAAAGCAGCTTTACAGAAAATTGTGATGTTATTTTTTATGATATCTTAACATCTTCATGCCTAACAGAGTCATTTAGCAAATTAGAGCTGGACAATTATACAGATTTGCTATATATAGTATGTTACTTCACTTTCAGAACAAAAATGTACAAATAATGTACTTTCCCCCTTGTCATCCAAGATGTTCATGTCTTTCTTTCTTCAGTTGTAAAGAAATTATGTTTTTTTGAGAAAACATTTCAGGATTTCTCTCCATATAATGGACTTCTAAGTTTGAACTTCCAAAATGCGGTTTAAATCCAGCTTCAAAGGGCTCTAAACGATCCCAGCCAATGAAGAAGGGTTTTATTCTAGCGAAATGAAGGGTTATTTTTTAAACAAATTGACAATTTATGTAATTTTTAACCTCAAATGCTCGTCTTGTCTCGTCTCTGCTATGCGTAGACTGTGTGACCTGGGTCAGTACAGTTAGGGTATGTTAAAAAACTCCCATCTCGTCTTCAACTTCAAAATCGTCATACAACACTGTTTTACTTTTTTTTTTTTTTTGGTAAAGAGCGTTTGATCTTCTTTGTATGCTCACTTTGTAAACACTGGGTTGGTCCTTCTGCAGCAATGTAAGACAATTTTAAAGTTGGGGAAGATAACAAGATAGGAATTTTTGGACATATCCTGTATTGTAACTGTACTGAACCAGATCACACAGACTACGCATCGCAGAGACAAGACAAGACAAGCATTTGAGGTTAAAATAGATATAAATTAAAAATAATTGACCGTTTTGCTAGATAATATTTTTTTTCTTCGGCTGGGATCATTTAGAGCCCCTTGAAGCTGCATTTAAGCTGCCTTTTTGAAGTTCAAACTCCAAGGGACACCATTATATGGAGAAAAATCCTGAAATGTTTTCCCTTACTGAAGAAAGAAAGACATGAACATTTTGGATGACAAGCAGGTGAGTACATTATCTGTAAATTTTTGTTCTGAAAATGAACTAATCCTTTTAGTATGCAGCTGGGGAATAATAGGCAGTTGAGATTTTCTACATAGTATATATATTGTTTCTCATTAGTCTACTGTATGTGAACAAACCTGGATATATTTCTATATACAACTTCATATTTAGAGCTGTGCAAGCTGTGAAGCATATGGATAAAACATACATGTTTGCGGATAAAGTTGGTTATATATGATGACTGTAGTATATATCTAACTTTATAACTTTACCAAATGAATTTTACCAATATCATATATATATATATATATATATATACTGTATATATATAGTCCTCAAGAGAAAATTGTAGCTGAATTTTTAAAAATTTGACCCTGTTCGAAAGTATATTAAATGTTAATTAAAAGATTATTAAATGTGTGTTACCTGAATGATGCACAGCTGTTTTTTCATTTATTCCTTTGTTTGTCCAGAACAGTTAAACTGACTGCTGCTCTTCAGAAAAATCCTTCAGGTCCCACAAATTATTTGGTTTTTCAGTATTTTTGTGTATTTGAACCCTTTTCAGCAATGACTGTATGATTTTGAGATCCATCTTTTCACACCGTGGACAACTGAGGGACTCGTATGAAACTATTACAGAAGGTTCAAATGCTCACTGATGCTTCAGAAGGAAACACAATGCATTAAATGCCAGGGGTGTAAACCTTTGCATGCATTTTGTATGATCCCTCTTATTTTGGTAAACTAATTAACATTTAACTTCAACTGTATGTGCCAAGTTCTGTCATGAAACTCTATGGCACAGACTGTTGGTTTGTATAAGCAAAACTATGTTATTCACAGCGTTAATCTACTTGGCAGAGCTTGCTGCTTTACATTTTAAAGTCTGGTTAGCATTTACTAGAGCATTTTGCAGCTTGCTTCCAGAGTTCCTCTGAAACCCTCCACCTCCCCAGCTCCACCTGTATAGATCCATTACCATGCTAAATTCTTAAGAGATAATAGAGATAATAGTAGTATTATATATATATATATATATATATATATATATATGTGTGTGTGTGTGTGTATGTTATATTTTGCAATGTTCCAGCCAATTACACAGCCAAAATTTAATAAAAAAACAAAAAAAAACAAAAAAAAACAATAAATAATGTGCATCCATGACCCCTTTTACATCACGTTTACACGCACGCAACATATTGTAACAAAACCATGTGGATTGACTGCTAATACTCATAACATGTAGCTAGCATGGTGCAGATTGTTTGTCTGTGTAAGTGTGTATGTGTGTGTGTGTGTGTTAATTAAAGTGTTGCAGAGGTTGACAGGATGTGTCCCCAACTCTCACAGCACCTGTGGCTCCTCGCCCCCTGCCCAGTACATACTAATTAGTCCTTCCAAAACCCCACGCACAAATCTTTGCCCACCTGGTGTGCGCCAGCGAAATGCCTCCCCCCTACCGCGTCCACGGAGCTGCAGTTGTGCGAGACCCTGCACTATAATCGACGTTCCTACTTCATGGCATTTATATGTGTGTAAAAACAGCATAAAGGCCATTTTCTGCATCACAAGTGTCACATTTGAGCCCCGACATGACTTAAATAAGTGCAAGGGTAAAGTGGGTTAGATTGACTCACATAAGTAAATCTAAAGGGGCTGCAACGTAATCACTTAGAAACGTGGGATTGATTGCATTACGGTTGCTTTTATGCTCTTTATAGATGAAATCGGTACATATAAGTGCAGTCGTTGAGGGTGGGAGGGGTGTTAACGGCTGAATGCTGTTCTTATTTTTCTTTTTACTTTTAAAGCAATGCTGAATAGCTGAGATGATCACACTCACGGTGAGTTACCTTTTCAGCACGGAACACGGAGCAGAAAATGTCAGATTGTCACATGGTATCGATGGGATGCGCAAAAAGACGCAGATGCCCGTTCACGCTCACACAGTGCTGTTGTTGTGCACTGTTGTATTTTTGTTAGCACAAGAACGATGTGTTGGTGTGACCAGGTCGACAAGGTAAGAGTTTGATGTGAAGATGATAAAGGCCATTAAATTAATTTGCCGGCCGAGAGCGGTGTACCTGACGCTGGAGGAAAATAACCCAGATCTAAAAGTGTCTCCGCAGAACGCTTGTGCTGGGAAAATTCCTTGTGAACCCAGATAAATAGCTGTTTAAGGGAGTAGATTTGTGTTTCTGGCTGATAAATCTGATTCGGTTTGTCATCAAGTGTAGCGGCGGTATCAGTTTCATAGGCGTGATCTCATGTGTGTGCATGTGCATACATTTATAAAGGTGACTGACTGATTTAACAGGTCGTTTCATGGGTAAAATATGTCGACCGTGTGACATTTACTCTTCCTTAACAGGACAAGATGTGTTAAATATAACCTGCTGGCATAATCAGTGCAATAAACCACTGAAAATTGTCAACCTATAGAAAAGAAACAACATAATTGAGTTCTCCTGGACAGCAGTAAGATTAAATGGAGACTTTTGTTGAAGTTTCCTGCTCCTCAGATGTTTCTCCTTATTAATTAGGCACTCTGGGGGAAAAAAGTGAATGTCAAAAATGCTGTAAATGCAGAAATGACCCATTCATTGGTCTACTGTATATTTGGTCAGTTCAACTGAGTAGCAGACTCCTCAGATCATTTGTTTAAAAGGAATATTGTAGTTCATTGTATTGTTATCTTCTTGTGTGTATTTACATTTACATCTATTTATTTATTCAAAGTGAATTATGCTGTCTGCAAATCAAATGTGAAGCGAATATTCTCATCGTGTTATCGCTCTAGATTGCTCACAGTATGTTTTTTTGTGTCACTTGCACAAACAAAATCATCACATAATGCTTTCCTCCACTTTCTGATACAACCGGACATGTCAGTAAGTTCTTTGCTGATTTACTTGCACAGCAAAATATTTTGCCCAATTTGTGGCATTCATGTCGCCCCACGTGAATTTGCATCTATTCAGCTCTTGGCCCTCTTGGTTCTACATTCTGAATCATTTGCAGAGGTCTGATTGCACATGATAGAAGTCCAGCTGGAAGAGCATTGCAATAGGTCCAGCCTATAAATGGCAAAGGCCTGGACGAGATATTGCATGTTCTGTTACGAAGGGCCTGATCTGTCTAATGTTGTGTTGTGCAAACCTGCATGATCATGTTGCTTTAAAGGTCAACTGGTCATTAAGGATCACCCCAGGATTCTTGGCTAAACACAATGGGATTATCGTTGATGAACCTAGCTGGATGGTAAACACTCATTGCTCTAGACTACTCGTGGGATGTTTATTGTGTCACTCCCGCAAATAAAATCACAATAGTGCTTTCTTCCATTTTCTGATACAACTGGATGTGTCAAACTGGATGTGTCTATAAGTTCTTTGCTGATTGGCTTGCACGCCAATGTATCAAATATAGTTGGAATATTTTGTGGCAGTCGCGTTGCCCAATTTGTGTCATGCATATCGTCCCGCACAAATTTGCGTCTATTGTCTATTCGCATCTTTGCATTGACTTTGTATGTAATCTGCTCATGCAAATAATTACATTTGCTTTTGGTGTGCACACACCATTACAGTTGAGGAAAACAAGCAATTCATCATAAGATGGCAATAAACACAAGAAGTGCCGGTTATACAAGTTTATTCATTTTTATTTTATTTTATTTTTGAAGAGGTAGAGTAAGAAGCGATGCGTTGTCAGTTGTTTCTTGAAACTTGTGAGGGATTCAGCTGTTTGGATGGAATTAGGTATTTCCAGGTATTAGGTATTATCAGGTATAATCAGGTATTAGGTCATTCCATCAGCGAGCAACAGTGAAAGAAAATGTCATTGAGAGTGATTTTATGCCTGTCTACAATGGGACAATGAGGCATTGCTCATTTACCAACCACAGGCTTCTGGAGGGGATGTAGACTTGTAAGAGCAAGCGGAGGTAGAACGATGTGGAGCCTGTGGCTACTCTGTAGGCAAGCAACAATGTCTTGAACTTGATGTGAGCTGTGACTAGAAACCAGTGCAGAGAGATGAAAAGCAGTGTGACATGGGCTCTTGGGCCCATCAAAAACAAGACATGATGCTGCAATCTGAATGATTTGCAGAGGTCTGATTGCACATGATAGAAGTCCAACCGGAAGCTAGAAATGATGAGGACCTGGATGAGAAGCTGTGTTGCAAGTTCTTTTAGTAATGTTGTGTAGCACAAACCTGCATGATTGTGTTGTTTTTGCAATGTGATCTTTGAAGGTCAACTGGTCATCAAGGATCCCCCCAAGATTCCTGGCAGAACATGATGGAATTACTGTTGATGAACCTAGCTGGGAGGTAAATGGATGCTGTACTGATGGAGGCTAAGAAAATAAGAAGCATAGTCTTTGCCAGGTTGAGCTGCAGTTGATGCTCATTCATCCATGCAAAGATGTCCATCAGGCAGTCTGAGGAACCGTTGGATCATCTGGTTGAAATAAGAGGTAGAGCTGTGTGTCATTAGCATAGCAATGGTGGGAAAAACCATGCGCCTGTATGATGGGTTTCAGTGATATAGTGTATATAAAGAAAAGGAGAGGTCCAATAACTGATCCCTGAGGAACCCCAGTGACCAGGTCATGTGAGTTGGATACCTCCTTTCCAAGCAACTCTGAAAGACCTACCTGGCCTCTTTTCCACCAGCAGTAACCGGCTGCTAGTTCAGAGCTAGTGCTATTGTCGATTTGGAGTTGGTTCAACTAGCAAGCCTTTTAAGAACCTGTTCATTTTTCTACGGGCTAGAGAGCCACCACAGAGCCAGGTCTTACGTCATGGTAACGCCACCCCCAGCCCCTGACTCAATCGTTTTTTACCTCTAAACCAGCAACGCTTTGGTGCTACTTATGAACCACTTTTTCTAGTTCAGTGCTGGTGATTCTGGTGTCGAAAGACTAACAGATTTGAAACTAGGCTCTGGCTCCAAATAAGCACTATAACTGCTTTGGTGGAATAGGGGTATCAGTGAGGTAAGACTTGAACCAGTGAAGTGAAGTACTGGTGATGACAGTGTGGCAAGAAGAATTTGATGATTAACAGAGTCAAAAGCAGCAGATAAAGAATGAGAACTGATGGTTTGGACTTGCTCTTGCCCTCCATAGCAATTCAGTGACTTACAACAAGGTGGATTCAGTTGAATGGCTACTTTTAAATCCAGATAGGTTATTGTCCAACAGGTGGTTCAGTGAAAGGAACTAGGACACTTGAGTGAAAACAATGCGTTTGAGTGATTTTGCTATGTAAGGGAGGAGAGACACAGGCCTTCTACTTAATGCACCAGGTAAACCAAAAATGCCCCTAACTGACTGAATAAATGAATGAATAAATGCATACATACATGACACTCCTGTATATCTACACCGATAATATAAATAACTTTAGAAATGTGAGTCTGAGGCCTCCATTAATTCTTCTGAGCAGTGAAAGTACAACCTCTGAAAATTAAAAATCCCTTTGTTAGGCATGTTTGTGCAGTCTTAAAATTAAAATGAATGCCTTTCTGAATGTTATGCAAAAAATGTTTTTTTTTTTTTGGGTGGGGGGGGGGGGGGTGCTGGAACACTGTTGTTATTTCTGTTGTTAACAGTGATTTCTCATCACAGTGGACAGATGGTCTTAGTATTTAAATGTGTCCTTATGACAGATATATGTAATCCATGCATGTACTGAGCACTTTAATAAACAACAGCAAATTCTTTGTGTTAGCACACACCTGGCAAATAAAGCTTCTGATTCTGATATAAACCCATTTTGGAGGGCAGTAGCTTAAAGGACCTCTCTGCCATGAATCTCATTCTCATTTGCTTGAAAAAACAACCTGATCTCATGACAAAAACATACCTGTGGGAACTTTTTTCGCAAGGCGCGAAATATGTACCTCCATGTAAATTTCATGGCATACAATGTGTTTGTTTTTTCTCCAGAACAGATATTGTACATTTTATGTGACGTTTGTTTTGTATGTGTAATGAAATGTCCATTGAGTGGTGCTATAACGCTAAAACGTGTGATGTTTTAAAATAACGTACCATCTGCACTACACCTAAACCTACCCTATAGTATGAACAAAAGCTAATGTGATGTAAAAACACAACTGCAAGCATGCCGTTTTAGCTTGTTTTTCAGTCTCTCATCTTTCAACTCTTTCCTCATGAGTCTAGGTGTCGAGGTGGGTGTTCCTGGCCTAAATAAGCTGTGATGTGGACCAGACTTTAGCCTTGTTAATCTTGTTTTTCTACAGAGCGTGAGGTAGAGAAATAGAGAGAACAGGGGGAGGAGGTGGTGCGGGTGGAAACGGTGAGGATTGAACACGGAGTGGGAGTCGGCAACTTTGTTTAGAGCGGGAATGATGAAAGGTTAAAGTCTGATAGATCTCGCGCCGTGTGTATTTGTGTGCGTGTACGTGTGTTCCAGTGCTAATAACACGATTCTCTTTTGAAGAGGCACAAAGCGTTCATTCTTCCTACGAGTTCCCAGAACAGAGCCGAGCTGCCTGTGTCAGCTGTAAAACACAGGAGGAAGAACTTCCAAAATGAGAGAGAGACAGATACTGAAACATCTGACTTGTCTGGATTCCCCTTTTACAAGTTTGCACTTTTTATTTATTTCCTGTTTAAATGATCATTATATAACAGGCTATTTCAAACCAAGTCCTCCTTTGACTTGAAAAAATGTGGTTTCTAAGTGAATAAATTTAGTTTGTTCTCTATTCGTTTTCTTTGTTTTGTTCTTTGTATTGCTGCATCTTTTATCGACTGCATTAATATGCATGAACACACCTTATGTCACAGATTTGCAGTGAGAATTCATCAGATCACATCTTCATAAACATTGAATAATATGAATACATTAACAACTGTAATAAAGTATGTGTTAAGTGTGTATTAGGGAGAAAATGTGTATGGTTTGCCCAAGTATTTCATCTAAACTAAACTAAACTAAACAGATGGCTGAATAGTTAACTGCTCACAAGATGATTCTCAAAATGGTAAGCTCCAATTGCATTCGCTGGCTTTATGCAATTTATGCTGTCAGGCACAGGTTTTTAAGAATCCACTGGGAAACAAATTCATGTTTAGAAAATAGTTTTGAAATTTGTCTGATTTTCACACCCATAGCTTACAGGGTTAGTTCATCCAAAAATTAAAATTTGCTGTTAATTTACTCATCATCAGGCTATCCAACATAAAGGTTACTTTTTTTTTAAAGGGTTACTGCACCCCAAAATTAAAATTAAAATTTTGTCATTAATCACTTTCCCTCATGTTGTCCCAAACTCGTAAAAGCATTGTTCATCTTCGGAGCACAGTATAAGATATTTTGAAAACGGGGAGTCAAAATAATCCATCTGCCATCAGTGGTTCAACCGTTATTTTACGAAGCTACTAGAATACTTTTTGTATGCGAAGAAAACAAAAATAATGACTTTATTCAACAGTTTGTCTCCGCATCACCATAGCACCATTTTGGAGAGTATCCCCCTGGACGCAAACAGCATACGCTGTTCTCTGTCAGCTGCGTCACTGTTTTCATTCGAATCAAAGTAAACATAGAAAACGTATCTGTGTGCTGTGGCTGACAAAGAACAGCGTGCGTTGTTTGCGCCCAGTGGATACTCTCCAAAATGGCGCTACAGTGACGTGAAGGAGATTAATTGTTGAATAAAGTCATTATTTTTGTTTTCTTTTTGTGTACAAAAAGTATTCTTGTAGTTTCATAAAATTGTGGTTGAACCACTGATGGAAGATGGACTATTTTGACAATGTCTTTTATACTTTTCTGGGCCTTGACAGTGTTATTTACTTGGCAGTCATTTACAAAGCTCCTGGTTTTCATCCAAAATATCTTAAATTTTGTTCCGAAGACAAACAAAGCTTTTACGGGTTTGGAACGACATGGGGGTAAGTGGAGTAACCCTTTAAATGAACAGTTAAGAAGAGTTTTAACTAAAACCTTGGTAATTCAACAACTAGTGCCACTGAGAGTCACAAAAAGCGTATGAAGCAACACAAAATCTCATGACGAAAACATACCTGTGGAAACTGTTTCACAATATGTGAAATACGTTTCAATAAGTACATATCACTGCAGTTTCCAACAGAAATTAACACTAGAGGCAGTGAAACAGCAAGCTCTTGAAAACAAATAGTTTCTGTACACAGTTATGATTACAGCTCCATACGTTTTGCTTTCCAGACATGACAATCTTGCTCGGTAGCTCAGCTGGCACGGAATTGGACTTAGGAATCCTTGGGTTCGAATCCCGTGACAAACACGACTCACAATGAAAAAGCTGAAAGATGAGAGATCGAAAAATAAAACCAAAGAATAATTTTGGCTTAATGCATAACTAACAGTACTATAAAAGTAGTTCAATCACACCTTAAAGGTTAAGTGCCTCATATATCTTAAAAAAAGATGACACCAAATTAAAAATTTCCAATAGGTTTCCAAAGCACTCTAGCCTCCCCTTCTCCCTATTTGTCAAACAAAAATATAGCTCCGCCCCCAAACGCACACCATTGGTCATTGTCAAAATTCTTAATTAAGTAGGCTTTGTGTAAGATAACGACACAAAGCCACAGTGTTTACACTCCTCAGAAAGTCAAGCTACAGATGGCTTATTCAGGTATTTGTCTTATATAATGCCTGAAGTAAGGTCTGGGGGGAAAACAATCTAAAGATATTTTAATGTTTTACTTACTGTCTGCAATAATCCATAAAAAACAAACGTCATCATTGCAAGACTCTTTCACTTGGAGAAAAAAATAAATAAAAAAATGACGCACTTCTCCTTTTAGAATTGTATTTGGGTATTATTTATACTTTGGTTTTCATTATAGTTCCAGACGAGAGCGGTGGTATTATCAGTATGTGAGTATATGTTCTGCCAGTGTGTGCATGCCGCAGGCCTGCTGAAATCTTGTCACATGCTGTCTTCCTCTTCCCCTCCGAAGTCTGTTACACCTCTCTCCTTCCATTCGCCCCCTCTCTCTCTCTATCTCTCCATCCTATCTCTCTGCCGCTGTGGCAGGACCGATTGTTGCTCAGTGACAAGCACAGCTTTAACATTTCAGCAGAGAAGAATCAGGTGGCAGTTTCATATACCCCTCTCTGTCTCTCTCTCTCTTTCTCTCTGGGATGTGACACGTTCAGTTCCCCTATACCTGACAGTGCTGATATTCTTTCTCCTTCTTTTTTCCATCTCTCCATCTCATTCTGTCTATCTCTCTGTTTCTCAGCCCTGTCTCACATTTCTTGCCTTAATTGGAAGGAGAAAGTTTTACAGAGTCTGACGACTTGTATGACGAAGGTAAAGTGAGAACTTATAGATTGTGTGAGAAAATTATACTTCATTTCAGAGAAAATATTATGAATTAAATTTTTTCTAACCTCATTGAGAAACATTCTGTATTGTTTAAAGTATAAATTTAGCTCTGTTTTGTGTCATGGAATGTAGTTGTAAGAGTTTTTTGGCAAGAATGTATGTGTTTAGACTTCAAATATGCAGTTTGTCAATAAAGATTTCAGCGCTCATAAACCTGCCAATAGCAACCTTACCTCTGTACCCACCCAATTGCTTCTCATGACTAGCCCAAAACTAGCCCAATCACGTTTCGAAGGGGGGCACCTGGTAAAAATAGCATTTTGGGGGGTAAAATACACCAAGTACATTCCAAGTGCTAAATATAACATTATTGGCACGGCAACTGTGTTAAAGTAGCCCAAATTCCATGGGAAAAACACAGACTTGGCAACTCTGCTCTGATGTCTCTATAGTGGTTAAACATGAGATGTAATTTGTTTTGGATAAATCTAACAGGCAGTCTTTGGTTCTATTAATCTATTAATAAAATCTCATCATGTTATATTTTATGTAAGTTTAATGTTTTATATCAGAGCACTGCTTTTGTACTTTTGACTGAACTGACCCTTCGCAAAGAGCTTGATTGACAGGCGATCTGACCAATCATAACGCAGAATCCGCCATTTTGTCTGACAAACAAATCAGACAGGAAAGTAGATTAACTTCGGTGGACTTAAACTTGACAAAAATGTGTATTGGCATCTTTCCACGGTTGAAATAAAATACATTCTGATGTTCATTAATGTTTTCTTCGTGCTCAAAGTAAAGAAGAAAAGACAGTTGGTTCATGTGTTGATTGATCAATACAGTGATCTGTTATGACACATTAAAGGGCCACAAAACAGTATTTATTGTTTGAATTAAAAAAAAAATTTAAAAAATCATACCAGAAGTAACCTGCTCTCAACAGTCTTGTCTGTCGGTGTGTTGTCAGTTTCGTTTTTGTTCCGCAATGTATTTTTTACTGTGTGAGAACATGATGTGTAGTGTGAGAGTGGCATTGTTTGTCAGACATAGCAACAATAACTAAGAAGGGTGGGTTTTTGTGAAGGGTCAATTGCTTAGCAACTTTTATGATGGCTGTTGTTGTTGCTTATTAAATACAAGTATTTAATGAATATATATATATATATATATATATATATATATATATTTGTATTAATAATAGTCATGTTTAATAATAGTATTTAGTATTGGGAAATGGTGTGTGTGTTTGTGATGGTGATTTTAGTTACATTATTCCACCATTAGATGGCGACAAGTGTTTTATAAATGCAAGTTAGTAGTGAGGACTTTTATGTTAAAAGAGACTGTCAACGGAAAACACCCTTAACAGATGAAAGGATAGTATGACAGAGATATAGCTTTTCTCAACGGATATTCAAAATAATAACTATTTTATTGTGAATATGAGATTAAGCTGAAGAACGAATGCTGTTTCAGGTGCAGGTAATCACAATCTCGCTCAGTCCATCTCTCTCTCATAATACTCTACATAATACAGTGAGCTTTTAATACAGTAATACAACCAGCTGTTAATGAAGCCGCTTAACATTCCTTCGTTACTTGTTCTAAAGTGACGTTTTCGAATTAGTAACAGATCTTGGGCTCAGTTGTTAAACTGAGATTTGAATCTGTGGCGGAAGTAGTTCACACAAAATAGAGGGTTTTTAAAGACTCTCCATTGTTGTTTCTTATTTACTTAAACATTCGTGCCTCAAACTGTTGTATAAACGCAATATCATACTCGTAGCCATGCGATATGGCTGTATATCGGCAATTATATAGTATGTGTATCCTATACATTCTTAAATAAAAACTTGACCTGAAAATGTTTTCAAAACTGCTGATTTAGTGTTTAATCCAAAACATTTAGACACATACACATGCATAAGCTTACATAATATTGCAGGTACCCTGAGGCTGAGTGCTGGGTTTATTCTCAAAGGCCGGATCAAACGTAGTTTGCCTTAAGGCAGGGCAAGAGCTGTTCTCGCATTCTCACTGGTCAGCAATATTCCTGTCATAAAGCTCAAATGGAGCAAAGCAAACACTACTGAGAGCAAGACCTTCAATGACCTAAATGTCTAGCTTACAGCTAGTTTATTTGTTTATAACTAGCTATTTGTATAATAACACTCCCCACATAGTTATCATACCGTCTCCTTAGGTTTGTTTCCACCACTTTAACACGCGACTGTCTGTGTGCAGTGCATCTGCACACTTGTGTAAAATGTTTTTAAGCAATCACAATCCCAGAAAGCACTGCGACAAGCTTACCATTTTAGCCAATACTAAAAATTGACTGTATTTGAATGGATTTAAATTTTAAAGGCTTAAGAACCGTGTTAGCTTACCAACATGCTAAGGTCAAACTCCATTGGAATCATTTGTGAGTTGAGTCTCCTTATGAAGAGCGTTTCAAATCAGTCACTTATGAGGTTCCTTTTTGGTTAATATGCCGCCTTAAGGGATGTTTGGGCTGACAGTGATTTGCAGCGACAAGGAAACCAGATTCATTCATTTTCAATGAAAGCTGGTGATTTGATGCAATGTGAGGGACAGAGACTGTTGGTGATGCGATAAAGTTGAAGCGAGTTCAACTACTAGGTAGGACAGAGAAGCTCATGTGATCGGTCACATGATGCACTTGAATACAAGGACGCCTACTAGCAAACAACTCCAGCGAACACGCTTTTAAAAGATAGCCGCCTTTGTAGACAATAGCTCAGTATTGAGAGCTATTGTGCTGTTTTGAATTTCTGATATTGCATGAATGGAATTCAGTTCTCATTCTGTCTCTCTCTTTCTCTTTTTTTGTCTCTCATCCCCCATCACACAGAATGATTAATGGGGAGGTGTGTCAGAGGCATTTGATTAATGTCTAGCGTCTTCCTCCACATTGTGCGATAGAGATGAGGGGTAGGTTATGGTGGGGTTTGCACAGATAAGGATTATGGCTTGTTTAAAAGCTGATATCTCATTTTGAATGAAGATATTCAGTAGTATATCAGCCCTATATTAACACTAGATTAAATCCTGAGATGTTTATCAGATACACAAAGTAGATACGGAGCAGGATTTTCTTTCACACGCTCAAGTATGAAAATAAAATAGCAGTTCTTGTACCAGACTCTCTTTGTGTAATCAGCTTTCTGTTTTTATGTTTACAATGAACAGTGTACAGTATGATGTAGTGTAGCCTTCAGTGTCTCATTAGAATTCACAGTTGTTTGTAAATTGTAGTCGATAAATACTGGTAAATACATCAGAAATTGTAATTGCAGTGCTCAAATCTGATTAGTCAAACGTGTTGTATCACGTTTTTTTTGTGTTTGCATGAGACTGGTGGTGTAGACTTGTCTTGAGAGTCTTTTTGCATGTTATATTGATAAATCAGTAGATGGTGACAAGTGACTGTTATTGATCCATTCATTTAATTGATTGATTCTATGCTGATTGATTCAGGAAAAAAAAAAGTGAAATGAATCATTAATTCATGCATTCAGTTTGTTCAAAAATCCAAGTGACCTACAGTATATATGAGTGAGTCGTTGAATAATTCATTCAGCCATTTTGTTACTTTAAAATAAACATAAACTGAATTAAAATATAAAAAATACTGTCTGAGCCAATAGCCTCATTGGCATCGTGCTGACATGGGCGTCCAGAGTTTACAGTCTTTTCCCGATCCTGTCCCCCCTGTTTCTTTCCACTTTGCTTCCTGTCTAAATATTGTCCTATCATAATAATAGCAAAAATGCCAAAAATAAATAAATTGTCAAGTGTGTGTGTGTGTGTGTACTAAACTAACTACATTTCAGACTGAATCAAAAAATTAAAAAAGCAACAAAATTGCTCAAATTTCAAATAATATATATATATATATATATATATAGAAAATACAAAGTAATTTAAAGTATTACTAAAAACTGTAATAGTAACTCAGTAATATTCAGTGTAAATTCTCAGTCACAGCCCTTTTTTGCAATAATTGTTGCCATGTGAAAATAAATAAAATAAAAACAAAATGTTTCAGTTCTATAACCATAAAAAAAAAAAAAAAAAAAAACCTGATCTCATGACGAAAACGAACCTGTGGGAACTTTTTCGCCAAACACGAAATATGTTGCGTCATGTGCATTTCGTGACATATTCAATGTCAAATGCCCACTGCTAAAAGACTGGCGCTAAAAGAGTGTTTGTTTTTATTCCCGGAACAGATGAACATACATATGGAATGTTTTATGTGATGTTGGTTTTGTACGTGTCACCGCAATTCTGACTTGAAATGTCCATTGAGTTGCACTATAATTGTAATGCTTCGTGACATTGTAAAATAGCGTACCATCTACACTGCACCTAAACTTACCCGATAGTATGAACAAATGCAAATGTGGTGTAAAAATGCAATTACAAGCATGCCGTATTAGCTTGTTTTTCAATCTCTCATCTTTTAGCATTTTCAACGTAAGTCATGTTTTTCACGGGATTCGTACCCTACGATTCCGCATCTTGAGCATGCTGAGCTGTAATAATGTGTATGAAAACGATTACAAGTGCTTGCTGTTTTACCGCCTCTAGTGTTAATTTCAGAAACTGTACTTATTGTTACATATTTTCTTTTTTGCCATGAGATCCAGTAGCACAAAAATTCTATTGTATTTTTCAATTATTAAATCTGTGTAGAGAAAAATGTGATCCAATAAATCAACCAGTAAACAAATAAATACATAATAATTGTTCATGCTATAGTTTTGCACATTTTTGATGTAATAATTTTGTGGAAGGATGGAAATAAATAAATAAATAAATAGCTTTGCTTGTCTTTCGTAAATAAAGGCCATATATAAAGAAAAAAATATAAATCTTTAAGAATATTCTTGTTCAGTTCAGTTTGTTCAGTTATGCATATATAACTCTTCTTTTTTTCTTTACTATTTTCTGAAGTATTTTAATGAGGGATCAGTGGAAGAGTTTACAAGATGAGCGAGAAGGAATTCCTGGAAAGGTTCGGACATTGAGGTCTCACCTCTCTACAGCTGTCGGCGGTTGTTACGGTAACAGTAGGCCAGTGGACCGGAGTTAGCTAGAGCCATGGTGTGTGTGTGTGTCACATGTAATGCAAGAGCATCACCTTTCATACTATTGAATTTCACTACGTTTAACCCACCCATGATTGCATTTTCATGTGATTAACATCTATTATCCTGATGGTGTAAACCTTTAGTCGGTTCTCTATCTCTACACGTTTGTTTTTTTTTTCCCCCTCGTCTGTGTGTCTCGCAGCGAGCGCTCTGAAACAGGGGTGGGCTGGGTAACGAACTGTAGGCTGAATTGATTGAAAAATTGATTTTCTATTTTCATCCAGTTGAGAAGCAGCTTTAATTTATTTAAAAACGGCATGTAATTACACCTGCGTGGGGAGGACATGTTGCTGTGTGTGTGTGTGTGTGTGTGTGTGTGTGTGTTTGAGAGAGAGAGAGAAAGCGCGGACTGACCACAGACATGTAATTGTAATTTCCTGTTTTCAATTGCCTTTTCTCTCTTATTCAAAAGCCGACATCACACAAGCACGTCTAAAAAGGCATTAATGGAAAGAACTGTCTGTACTGTGACTTCTCTTGTACTGAATCTGTATTTTTGTAGTATCATTCCTCAAAGGACAATGTATTCTGAGCACATGCAAAATCTCACATTCAATATAAAAACAGTTTATCTGGCTGTATGGAGCCCTGTAGAATACTGATTTAATAGTAATACTAAAAATAGAAATAATAGTATTTAATATTATTGTTATCTATTAGCCCCATGACCAATATACATTATGGAAGCCAATTTCTGCCACTGAATAAAAAATACAAAGCGGTCATTGTGACTTTTTATCTCACAATTCTGATATAAACTTATCATTATGAAGTCAGAATTGCGAGATATAAACACAATTCTGACTCACAAATGTGAGTTTACATCTTGCAATTCTGATATTTCTTCTTCAAAATTCTGACTTTTTTTTTTCTTCAAAATTGTGACATAAACTCGCAATTGCGAGTTCTAAAGTCACTATTGCTTGAACTCGCAATTCAGGCTTTTTTTCTTAGAACTATGTGATATAAACTCACAATTGCAAGAAAAAAAGTCAGAATTGCAAGATATCAATTCACAATTCTGCCTTTTTTTTCTCAAAATTCTGTGATATACATTTTTTTTTTTTTTTGGCAATTCTGACTACTTTTGTGAAATATAAGCAAGCAATTGCAAGTTATAAAGTCCAATATTTGAGAGGGAAAAAGACTGTTTTCAGAATTGTGAGTTTATATCTTACACTTCTGATGTAGTAACTCGCAATTTAAAACTTGCACAATTCACAATTCTGACTTAATGATTCACAATTGCGAGTTTATATCACAAAAAAAGTCACAATTGCGAGATATAAACTCGTAATTCTAAGGGAAAAGTCAGAATTGTGAGTTTATATGTCGCAATTATGGCTTAACTCGTAATTGCAATTTTATATCACAAAAAAGTAAAAATTGCAGGATATAAATTTGCAATTCTAAGAAAAGGTCAGAATTATTAGTTTATATGTCACAATTAAGGCTTAACTCGCAATTTTAAGTTTATGTCACCAAAAAAGTCAATAGCTAGACATAAACTCGCAATTCTAAGAAGTCAAGTCAAGTCAGCTTTATTTATATAGCGCTTTTTACAATACAAATTGTGTCAAAGCAACTTTACAGTATCAAATGGGGAAGTAATATATCAATAATTCAAAAGAAACTTAGTTAAACTTAGTTTTCCCAAATTTAGTTGTTGTCCCCAACTGAGCAAGCCATAGGCAACAGTGGCAAGGAACCAAAACTCCATCTGTGATACTGACGGAGAAAAAAAAAAAAAAAAACCTTGGGAGAAACCAGGCTCAGTCGGGGGGTCAGTTCTCCTCTGACCAATAAACAAGTAGTTTATACTCCCATACAGACCCTTAGAAGTGGTCTATATGTACTGACCCACCATCTGGATACAAACTGGATCAAGGAGAACTGCAGTGGCCAACTGTTCAGGATTCATACCGGATCTGACCTCGGAATAAGCAGGAGACAGACAATATTAGCATAGATTCCATTTTTCTTGCATCAGGTGTTATGAGAAGTGTTCCCGGTTCCGGTTGACCTAATTAATGCAGCCTAACAATCCTTTAACGGATTTGAATATTAGAAATATTTAAATGTGTTAAGTGTATGCCAGGTTAAAGAGATGGGTCTTTAGTCTAGATTTAAACTGACTGAGTGTGTCTGCCTCCCGAACAGAATTAGGTAGATTGTTCCATAGTTTTGGTGCTAAGTAAGAAAATGATCTGCCACCCACAGTTGACTTTGATATTCGGGGTATTATCAGACTGACAGAGTTTTGAGAACGCAGCGGGCGTGAGGGACTATAATGTGATCTCCCTCAAGTACTGAGGAGCTAAACCATTGAGGGCTTTATAAGTAATTAGCAAGTCAGAAAAAAGAAAGTCAGAACTGCGAGTTTATATTTTGCAGTTATAACTTTATTATATCTTTACGTTAATATATCTTAGAATTGTGAGTTTATATATCACAATTTTGACTAAACTCACAGTTGATAGTTTATATCACAAAAAAGTCACAATTGTGATATAAATTCGCAATTCTGAGCAAAAAAATCTGAATTGTGAGTTTATATCTCACAGTTCTGACTTAATCACTTGCAATTGTGAGTTTATATGACAAAAAAGTCACAATTGTAAGATATAAAGATATAAATTCTGAAAAAAAAAAAAGACTTTGTATCTTGCAATTTTGACTTTCTCACATTTCTCACTTATCTCGCAATTGTGAGTTTATTCTTGCAATTCTGACTTTATTTCTCAGGACTTAAAAAAATAACACTTATTTTACAACGTATTATACATAAGAATGTTATTTTATGTATTTAATTAAAAATAAATATTCATGGTTAGTGGTTGGTATTTTTTTATTCAGAAGCATTTCTTAATATTATCAATGTTGAAAACAACCTATTTTTTCTGCATATATATATTTATTTATTTATTTAATTAATTTTAATTTTTATTTATTTTATTATTATTATTATTATTTTTATTCATAGAAAGTTTAAAAGAACAGCATTTATTTGAGATGGCAATCTTTTACAACATTATTCTGTGCATTATTATTTTACTGTCACTTTTGAGCAATTGGATGTCATTCATTAATTAATTTATTTATTTATTTTAAAAATATTGTTCTAATTGCATTTTTGGGGAGCTTTTGAGCATAGAGCAATAGTCTGACCTCTAATATAAGTTTTATATCACCACTTTTTATTTGTATGATTCACAGTTTGAAGCCAATATTTGTTGGCATAGTTTGTTTCTCCTTTCAGTTATTAGCAAATAATCTCAAACATTAACCAATTAACCATCACTACTTGACATTCCAACTTAAAACCTCACAATTGTAATCTTCAGAATGAAGTCCAGCAGTGGTCTGATTTATTTCCTGATTTAGGCCTATTTCTGCCATAAACCACTGCGTTCCAAAGTGTAAGAAGTCAATTTATATTGTGCATGGTATTGACTTGTCATTGACCCGTGTTAAGACCCCTCATTAAGCTGTAATTAAGCTTTTATTGACAAACTCTACGAGATTAAAGTACCACTGTGCTCTGTTGATGATTGCAGTCATCTGAACAAACAACACTCTGATAGGCCAAACACACAGTTACACAAACATGTGTGTGTTTGTGTTTAGATAGGTCTTTCCTTTACCAATCAATGGAATTTTCTCTACTCTCTACTCGCACATGCTGCCATAATCACCCTAATTAAAATCCAACATCTTTTACATGTAACATTCCCACACATACTTCTCCAACCAGGCTCCAAATGAGCTGTTTTCCATTTTAACTTTTGCTTTAATCTCAAACATTAAACTGTCAAGGATTTAGGGTAATTATACATGCTAATTTCGTTTGCTCGATTCTGTCACGCATGCCGCAGACCCTCTTTAGACATCGTCGCCTGCCACAAATATTAACTCAAATCTTCCCAGCACTGCTCTAATTGGCGAATATTACCATTGTAAATGCTGTAATATTCTTTTTTATACATTTTAATATTTATTAGATTAGTTAAACCCCTCGTTAGGAGGGAAGCAGGCTCTGTTTGTTAATGTAGATTCCTTCTGTGATTGTTTAACCGGTACGTTTAAGTGAATTACTTCCTGTGAGAGCTGTGTTTTAATGTCAAACCTATATGTAGTGCATTTTAGTTAATACAAGTTAATACAAGTTATTTTGTATATTTTGTTTACAATTTTCTAGAAGCTACAGAACATGCTTACATTTATTTTAGGAAACAATGTACCCTGATCGTCAAGGTTTTTTTTTTTTTTTTTTTTTTTGTGTTTCCTTCTGGAGCATTAGTGAGCAGTTGTCCTCAGTGTGAAGTGATGGATCTTATAATCTTACAGTCATTGTTGGAAAGGGTTCAAATAAACAAAAAATGCTGAAAAACCACAAAATTTGTTGGACCTGAGGGATTTTTTTACAGAACAGCAGGCAGTTCTATGGGACTATATACAGTATATATACACTGGAGATCAAAATTAGAGAACAATTTATAAACAATTGAACAATTCTGAAATAATGTCATCTTCACTGCTCAACAGTTGAAGGAGTTTTTGTCCTGTCTATACCATGCTACCAGAACACCTTTTCCACAAAATAACTAAGGCATTTCAACAAAAAAACATTATTTTGCAGAAAACACACTGATCAAAATTAACAACAACAAAATTTTCTGAAGGTTACAACAGTCAGCAATTAGTAGGAAGTGTACAGGCCTCTGCTCTGAATGACTTCAGCACATCTGTGGCCACAGGACAGCACTAGTCTCTCACACTGCTGTGGTGTGATTTTGGTCCACTCTTCTTCCAGTCTCCTCCACAGTTCGGTGACTGTAGTGGGTTTCTTGGCCATAACTTTGTCGCCAAGGATTTTCCAGAGGTTCTCTATTGGGTTGAGATCAGGACTCTGGGCAGGCCATGTCATTATTTCAATGTTTTCAGTTTCAAGGAATTGCTTTACCCGTTTTGCTGTGTGACATGGAGCGTTGTCCTGCATGAACACTGCGGGCTGATTGGGTGATGAACGCAGGGAAGGAACCATATGTTGTTGAAGAAGGTTCTGATAAACATTTGCATTCACTCTGCCATGTAGCTGTATAAGAGGCCCAACTCCTGCTGCAGAAAACATGCCCCAAACCATGACACTTCCTCCTCCACTTTTCACTGACTTCTTTACACACTTTGGGTTCAGTCTTTCTCCAGTTTGTCGCCGAACATAATGTTTCCCATCGGACCCAAATAAATTGAACTTACTTTCATCACTGAAGTGAACTTTGGACCAGTTCTCCTCTGTCCACACAACATGCTCCTCAGCAAAGCTTAGTCTAGCCTTTTGATTCTTTCTGCTAATGAGAGGTTTGGTCACTGCAGAATGGGCTTTCAGTCCAAATGCTCTTAAACGTCGAGACACTGTATGACGAGACAGATCCTTACCCTGTTCAGCGTTGAACTGGTGAGCAATTCCAGCTGCAGTGTGGAAACGATTGCCCATTGAGATCCTCCGCAGTATCCTGTCCTCTCTTGTATTTGTCTTCCGTGGACGACCAGCCTTCTTGGGGGACTTGAATGAGTTTGTGATGTTGTAAAGATTCAATATTCTTGAAATCACAGATTTGGAACGACCAACTTGTCTTGCTATGGCTGATAGGGTCATCCCTTCGGCCTTCATCTGGACAACCTGCTGCCGGAGGCTTTCAGTCACTTTAGAATGGCCCACCATCTTGCAGAGTCAGTGAAACTGGAAGTTAGGCTGCCAGTTCAATTTGACAGGGTTGACAGATAATCAAGGAAATTAGCACCAGGTGCCAGATTAACACCAATAACTGGGAGGTATCTGAAAGTGTTCTCTAATTTTGATCAGTGTGTTTTCTGCAAAAAAATGTTTTTTGTTGAAATGCCTGTAAAAGGTGTTCTGGTAGCATGGTATAGACAGGACAAAAACTCCTTCAACTGTTGAGCAGTGAAGATGACATTATTTCAGAATTGTTCAATTGTTTATAAATTGTTCTCTAATTTTGATCTCCAGTGTATATATATATATATATATATATATATATAGTTTTGGAGCCCACTGTATGTCAACCACATACATGCAGTACAGTATATTAATCTCTGAACTGGTCTGTACAGATAACTTTAGTTTCTGACTTCACACCAGTGTGCATCCTGCGACCTTTGGCCTTTGAGTTTGCGCTTGTGTGTGTGTGTGTGTGTGTGTGTGTGTGTGTGTGTGTGTGCATGCATGCTCACGGGTCCCAAGCGCCTCGCTCAATATTGATTCAAAGACGATTGGTTCAGCTAATGACTATTTACCCAGAGATATTAGTGTCCCTCTCCTCGGCCCACAGCTCTTGCTCGCCCCTCTCACTGCCTCTTTTCACTTTCATTTGGAGGTGTGTAATTTTGTGAGTGTAATTAAATATTCATGTGTGCAGAAGGGACCTGGAAAGCAAGAGAAAGAGAGAGAGAAAGCAAGGTGTGTTTAATAAGCAGAGAGTGTCTCTGTCTGTGCCGTTGAAAAACACACACACACACACACACACACACACACACACACACAAAAACAACTGAATTCAGTCCACAGGATGTACAGTACAATAACCCAGCTTTTATTAGGGATGAGAAAAATATGAAAATTGCAAGATTAAAAAATAAATAAATAAATAAATAAAAAAAGCAAGAGGAGAATAATGCATTGCCCAATATATATATATATATATATTCATTCTGATTCAGAGCTGATTCGGTGCTCAACTATTATTGGTACTCCATTATTAATTATGGTTATTATTATTAGTGTTTTATCTGTTTTATTTTTTAGGATTGTTATGCATAGATAGATAGATAGATGGATGGACAGACGGACGGACGGACGGACGGACGGACAGATAGATAGATAGATAGATAGATAGATACCAAATCGTCCCCAACATATTTGCCAGAGAGTGTGTTTATAGTACAGAAGCAGTCACAACAGTACGCATGAAATGGTTTTGAACTCAGAATCCCTCCGGTAAATGTCTATACATCCTCATGAATATGTTGCATGCTGATGATGTCATGTTCTACTGACCCCTGCCACATTACACCCGCAGGAACCGTATAGTGTGTGTGCGTGTATTCGTATGAGGTCGGTGGCTCCCTTTAAGTCTGTCTGCATTGAGCTGCGAGGCCCAGCGGCAAAGAGCCTTACCTTATTGAAACACAAATACGCTCTCACATTTCATTTCTCCTTGTTCTGCAGCAATGCATATTTGTTGAGTGTGTGCGGCCCGGTGTTTGTAAGAGTGAGGGGAAGTAGACTGGATAATGATTGATATGTGTGGAGAAAGAGAGTCATACATTATTGATGAGAGAGTTTATTGCGTCCCTCAGCATAAGTTTTATGGATTCAGACACTGTTATTGGAGGATGCAGGGGTCTTGTGCGCGTAGGAGACAGGCTCCAAGGACAGGGGGCGGTTTTTACCTCATGTTAGAGCGTCTCAGATGAGTCTGATCATTCCTAAGTGTGTGCGAATGTTGTTTGAATGCATTTGTTGGCATGGGATGCGCACAGAGAAACTCATTTTTTTTAGAATTCCACCTGGTATTCAACTCAAATGGACCTTTTTCCACATTTATGAGCTTCTCAGAAGCAGAAGTCTTCATACTGAAGTAAACTTTCATAGTAATGAACGGAAACTACTAATTTATATTGGTTCCAGTAGTGCTTTTCTTATTATTTTTTCCCACTAGGATTTAAAAAGTCTTTATTTAACAGTTATAAGCTATAAACCAAACCAGCTGGCTATGAGAGGAATCACAACATTATAAATTTAAGGTACAAGACTGTGTGCTAAACGGTTTTAAAGGAATAGTTTACCCATAAATGAAAATTGACTCACCCTCAAGCCATCCTAGGTGTATAAGACTTTCTTCTTCAGATGAATACAATTAGAGTTATATTAGAAAATGTCTTGGCTCTTCCCAGCTTTATAATGGCAGTAAATGGCTGTTGAGATTCAGTAGTCCAATAAAGTGCATCCATCCATCATAAAAAGTGCTCCTGGGGATTAATAAAGGCCTCCTGAAGCGAATCGATGCATTGCATAAGAATAATATCCATATTTAAAACTTTGTAACCATAATATCTTGCTTCCGCTAACTGTTGTAGGCATGTTCATGAGAGAGTGGTGTTTTAGCGGATGACATAGGACATAGGCATAGCGTAAGCTCTGGTAAGAATATGCTAGTCTCGTGAGAACCAAGTTTTATTTACAGTCTCCTTTTGGCTTATATTGAAATCCTCCAACATTTTTCTTTACAAATCCTCATTTTGTACTACCTTTATTAACCCACCGGAGCCATGTGGAGTACTTTTTATGATGGATGGATGCACTTTATTGGGCTTAAAAATCTCAACACCTATTTACTGCTATTATAAAGTTTGGAAGGGCCACTCTGGTTGTATTTGTCTGAAAGAAGAAAGTCATATACACATGAAGATGAGAAAATCATAGGGTAATTTTCATTTTTGGATGAACTATCCTTTAATGAGGAAAGACCTAATCCCATGAAGCATTATGAATGACTGTAATTAAAAAAAGATAGAGACATGTAAAACTACTGTTGTAAAAAGAAACAGTTTATTTTGCATACAAATGTTTAAGTAACTGACTCTACGTCATTCGCTGTGTTTCATGAGAGATTCTTTGTACAACCAGTTGGCACAAGCTAAAATTAAAGTGATTATTGCATTTTAAATATGGATATATTTCATACAAAAATGCATCATTCAATGCAGGAAGCCTTTATTCACCCCCGGAGTTGTGTGAGGCACTTTTTATTATGGATGGATGCACTTTATTGGACTTGTTTTGGACTGATGAAGAGAAACACGAGTCCATGCAATTTTAAAGCTTGGAAATGCCAGGGTAATTTTAAATATAACTCTGAAAGAAGGAAGTCATATATACCTAGGATGTCTGGAGGGTGAGTAAATAATGGGCCAAATTTTATTTTTGGGTGAACCCTTTAAGTTATCTTTGAAAATCAAATTCCCTGAAAAGAAAGTTTATGGGATTTCTACTTCTTGAAGTCAACGCTTGCACTCTAATCAACCCATGGAATTTCATTCAACTAGTAATGTCAAAATGTTCTTCCTAATTGGACACATAGGATAAAAAGTCAGAATTCCAGAACTGACCCTTTGCAAGCAGCTTGATTGACAGGCAATCTGATCAATCATAACACCAAATCCGTCATTCTGTCTGACAAACAAATCAGACAGGAGAATGGATTTACTTCAGTGGACTTAAATTTAAAATTGTGTGTATTTACCGTTTTCTGCTGTTGAAATAAAATACATTCTGATATCTATTCATGTTTATTTCATGTTTTAAGTAAATAAGAAAATCTGTTTATGTGTTGATTGGGTTTTGGCGAAGGGTCAGTTGTGTGGAAATTCACCTCCCATGGTTTGCATGTATGTACGTACATGTCACAAACATGTATGAAGACAAATGCAAGTTTAGTTTTTAATACATTATCTTCATCGGAAAACAAAGTGCCTTTATGTTTAGAAATCAGAGATATCAAGTAGGAAAATCCCACATCCGTCTTGGCTGGGAAAGCTGCGTTAGTGCTCAGCTTTCACAAAGCTTTAGTATTGATCAAACTGATATTTTTATCTCTCTCTTCTCTCTTGACAAGACCTGTCTTTGGGTGGGATTGGATTGACTTTTTCCAAGCTCTAGATATTGTCGAGATTGCTGGGAGGAAAAAAAAAATTACAGATGTGTACGTTTTTCACTGCCGAGCTCATAAAGTGCATCACTTGCAGCAGAAATCATTACTTTTTCATAAATGGGATGTAATTTGTCTCATAGTAGCTCGGAGGCCTTAACAGTGTAGGTCATGTGACCGCTGAGAGAGCAGCTTATTGGTTGATCGCGGTTATTGAATGAGAACGTATAGATCTGTATTGAATAGGGGGTGGCGATTCGTCACTGTCTCTCCACACAGGAGAATATAAAGTTATAAATATCACAGCCGCACACATAGAGCTGATTATTTTTTCCTTCTGTCTCAATGTGTCTTCATTGAAAGAGATGCATTGCTTGAATTTGAGAAATTAGCAATAAAGTTCTTCTCTAGCAGTTTCTGTGCAGTTTATTCTACATTTATTGTGGTATATTCTTTATTTCACAGCTTTGTTACAGTGAGTAAGTTGTACATTATAAATTATGTTGGATTACTTTCAGGTGTTGAGTAATAGATGTTAAGTACATAATAACTGTGCTATTACATTGCAACAATAACTTTAAATTGTGTAGAGTCTACTTTAGATAAAATATGTAAATTTGACATGTTATTCACACAGAATGAATTCTTGTGTTGTGTCTGTGATAATAAACTTTGAACAAGTGTGGCACAACATGTAACTAATGTAACATGTTTTTCAACATTGCTGGCTCGTTCCAAAATCAAGTCATTCAAGAGAATGCTGAAATTTTCTAAAGTACCTTGACCATATGCTAGAAGAAGAAACCCTTGGACCAGGCATCTAGACACCAAAAGAACTGACAAAATTACTCGCTCCATGTCATTTGAAGAGAGGTGGCCTGAGGGAAACAGAAAGTTGTGAAAGAACAGAGAAGCTGAGAAAAAGAACGGCACAAAACTTACACAAGATGAAAAGATTTGTTCAATCCTATCAGACTTCACACAGATCAGATACAAAGCATCAAAATGCTTTGCTCAGAGCATACACATGATTTCTGTATGACTGATCAATGTAATGATACAGATTCAGACCTTTTTGTGATGATAATATTGATAGCCAGATGCTTGTTATGTGTGATAGTGAGAAATCAGGTGTTGTGCCTGATTTCTTAAGAAATCCATGAAATTTGAGCGTTTGTGGGGGAAGTTGGTTGGGTCAGTGTTTATATATGGCATCTTCATGAGAAGGGTAAAGGAAATGAATTACAAAAGCATGTTTTTATCATAATCTATGCAGCTTCATAGGTAGCATGTCTGCTCTGGCCACCCAAGCTGAAGGAACCAGGCAGCGCTGACATGATTGGAGGTGGTTGCTTCATGTCAAGGGATATCGAAAATGTAGACAAGCACAGCTTGAAGTCCACAGTCAGGCTTGAGCCAGAATAAGCCACAAGCTAAAAGGGCAACTGAACCCTGATAGAAGTAGAGTGGATTTGTGGAGTTTTTGAAGCCATGGTGTCAGGTTTCAAGTGGATTACTGTCAATGGAAGACAGTAGATCACTGGAGATTTGATTTTGGGTGGTGCCTTTAGCTAGACATCTGTAAATGGTATATAATGATAATGGTTGAACTAATAATCATGATTAGTTTGCTCAAAAATTATAATCACAATTATTATTCATGATTGTTTCATTTGAGATGATCAATGGAATTCAAGACCCCGTTCAATTCACATTTGAACATGGTGGGATAATATAAAAATATTATTTGCAAATGTGTAAAATTAAAATGTCAATTAAAATTAATTATAGTAATAATAATAATAGTTGAATTTATAAAAATGACCCAGTTCAAAAGTTTACATATGCTTGATTTGAAATACTGTGTTGTTACCTTGATGATCCACAGCTGTTTTTTTTTTTCTTTGTTTATTTGTTAGTTTATTTTTTTTTATTTTTTTGCTTTTTATGCTTGTTTTGTTTTGCTTTGATTTGCTTTTTTGTTTTGTTTGAAAATAAAGATATTTGTAATATTCTCTATTCATTATTCATTATTTTGTCCATTTATGTAGTCCACTTTAGATATTCTAGTGTCTACAAATTACTTTGCAACTACATGTTAACTAACTCAATTTAAAACTACGTCTACTAACTCCTTTGTTTTTGCTTTATTTTATTTTATTTTATTTATTTATTTATTTATTTTGCTTTGATCTTTGGTTTGTTTTGTTTTTAAAGTTGTCTTTTTTTGCTTTTGTTATGCTTTTTGCTTTGCTTTGCTGTTTTGTTTTGCTTTGATTCATTTTTTTTTTTTATTATTATTGAATCATTGTTTTTGCTTTTGTTTTGTTTTGTTTTTCTTTGCTTTGCTTTGCTTTTGTTATGCTTTTTGTTTTTGATATGCTTTGCTTTTTTGTTTTGTTTTGTTTTGTTTTGCTTTGCTTTGCTGTGTTTTGTTTTGCTTCTTTTTTTTTTTTTTGAACTGAAGCATCAGTGAGCATTTGAACCTTCTGTAATAGTTGCATATGACTCCCTCAGTTGTGAAAAGATGGATCTCAAAATCATATAGTCATTGTTGGAAAGGGTTCAAATACTCAAAAATGCTGAAAAAAACAAAAATTTTTCTGAAGAACAGCAGGCAGTTTAACTGTTCAGGACTCATGAACGACTATCACTAAACAAAAACACAGCTGGATCATTCAGGTAACAACAGAGTATTATGAAACAAGCATTTTTTGAACGGGACCTTTTTTTTAAAAGTATTATAAATGTAAATGTATTTTATATAAAACGTCTTATTCAGGTCAGTACTAAATAAAAAATTGATAAAATAATTAACATTTTGCAGATTCTGCAAGGTGTATGTAAACGTTTGACCTAAACTGTATGATTAATAGTACAGCCTGAATAGTTAGATTTCTACACATTTGTAAAACATATATATATATATATAATATTTTTTTTTTCTTTTTCCCTGTTTAATCACGTGATTAAACAGGGAAAAAGAAAAAAAAATTGAGAAGAGTTTTTCTTCGTGTGGTCTGGCAGCATTGTTGGAATATAATCAGCTCATTGAGATTTCATGCACCTCAGGCAAGGTAGCAATAGTCAGCACTTAAAAACTTTTAAGAAGCCTTGACAAGAGGTTGGTTTGGGAGAGCTACGACAGGGCGTAATTATGTCAGTTTGCCAGTATTTTAGAGTTCAAAAACTCTTGAAAACTTTATTTTTTTTCTTCCTGGCACTGTTGTACCTTTGGTGGGCTACAACATAATTAGGTGTCTTGAGCACATTCAATCAACCCTTTCTCTTACACCCAGACACACACACACAAGCGACTCTCATCAGTTAATCAGCACTTCACTAATCATTGCGACTGCACATACACACTGACGTATCAAAGACTCAAACTATACCGCACCACACAAACACGCCCCCCTCATCTCATTCTCAGCTAGTTCCAACAGTGTTTGTTTGTATGTTTGCTAATGAGGGTGCTTGCGTTTGCTTCTACACAAATACACACTAAAAGTTTTAAAATCACAGGATTTTTAAACATAAATGATGCTTTGAGATAACTACCTAAACAAGTTTACCCAAAAATTCAGTCATCATTTATGGCACTTTCATTCATCTTCGGAACATGAAGATTCAGTACACATTAGAAAACAAAGATGTGTTTAATAATCTCTATTAATTTTTGTCCATTTATTGAAATTTTTAGGTCATACTTTATTTTGATAGTCCACTTTAGATGTTCTAGTATCTATAAATTACTTTGCAACATGTTAACTAACTTATTAATTTAAAACTACTAATTCTTCAGTTTTTTGTTTGTTTGTTTTTGCTTTGCTTTCTTTTGTTTTTGTTTTGTTTTGTTTTTTTGCTTTGCTGTTTTTTGTTTTGATTTGCTTTGCTTTTGTTTTTGTTTTGTTTTTTGCTTTGCTGTTTTTTATTTGCTTTGCTTTTGTTTTTGTTTTGTTTTGTCTTTGATTTGATTTAGATTTTTTAAAGCTACTTTTGTTTTGTTTTGTGCTTTGCTTTGCTTTGATTTGTTTAGTTTTGTTGCTTTGTTTTGTTTTCCTTTTTTGTTTTGTTTTTAAAGTTGTATTCTGTGTTTTGTTTAGCTTTGCTCTGCTTTGTTTTTTGTTTTGTTTTTTATTTAATTTGATTTGTTTTTGTCTGCTTTTGTTTTGCTTTGCTTCGTTTTGTTTTGTTTTGTTTTTGCTTCTGCTTTTGCTTTTGTGTTTTGTTTTGTTTAGTTTCTGTTTTTTTGTTTGTTTGTTTGTTTTTGCTTTGCTTTGCTTTTGTTTTTAAAGGTTTTTTTTTTTTTTTTGCTTTGTTTTGTTTTGTTTAACAAGTATATATATAAATATATATATTTAATATTCTCTTTTAATCTCTGTCCATTATCCATTATTTTGTCTATTTATTATGTTTTGTTTTGTGTTGTTTTGTTTTGTTTTTGCTTTGTTGTGTTGTTTCTGTTTTTTGCTTTGTTTTGTTT